>JAJOOR010085575.1:0-47354 GCA_036250505.1 Solanum acaule | reverse complement strand
TTTGAAGAAAGAATTTGAAATGAAAGATCTTGGAAAGACAAAATTTTGTCTTGGCCTTCAGATTGAACATTTGAAAAGTGGAATATTTATCCATCAATTAACATATACTAAAAAGGTTTTGAAGCGATTTTACATGGATAAATCACACCCATTGAGTACCCCGATGGTTGTGAAATCTCTCGATATAAATAAAGATCCATTTCGACCTCAAGAAAAGGATGAAGAGATTCTTGGTGATGAAACACCATATCTTAGTGTTATTGGGGCACTAATGTACCTAGCCAACAATACCCGGCCAGATATTTGTTTTGTAGTAAGTTTATTGGCGAGATTTAGCTCATGTCCAACAAGAAGACATTGGAAAGGTGTTAAGCATATATTCAGATATCTTCAAGGAACAATTGATATGGGATTGTTGTATTCTAATGCATCCAAGTCAGAATTGATCGGTTTTGCAGATGCTGGCTATTTGTCTGATCCACATAAAGCTCGATCTCAGACAGGCTATTTATTCACATATGGAGGTACAGCTATATCATGGCGTTCGATGAAGCAAACAATAGTTGCTACTTCTTCAAATCATGCAGAGATAATAGTCATTCATGAAGCCAGTCGAGAGTGTGTATGGTTGAGATCAATGACTCAACACATTTTGCAATTATACGGTCTTTCTGTACAAATAAAGACTCCAACAATATTGTATGAAGATAATGCTGCTTGCATAGCTCAATTAAAGGGAGGATATATCAAAGGAGACCGAACAAAGCATATTTCACGTAAGTTCTTTTTCACACATGATTTTCAACAAAATGGTGAGATAAATGTTCAACAGATTCGTTCGAGTGATAATCTTGAAGATTTATTCACTAAGGCATTGCCAACGTCAACATTTGAGAAGCTAAGATATAAGATTGGAATGCGTCGTCTCCAAGATATCAAATAAATTTTTCATCAGGGGGAGTAAAATACGCGTTGCACTCTTTTTTCCTTAGCCAAGGTTTTGTCCCATTGGGTTTTCCTGGTAAGGTTTTTAATGAGGCAACACTCAAGGCGTATTACAAGATGTGTGTACTCTTTTTCCTTCACTAGGCTTTTTCCCATTGGATTTTTCCTAGTAAGGTTTTAACGAGGCACATTATCTATAAACATCCAAGGGGGAGTGTTACAAATCCACTTAATTGTGTGGATGTTTCTCCTAATCTATCCTAACGTAATGTATCCATTTATTATTATAGTAACGTATTGTCAAATGTTGTAAAAGGATGATTTAAACATCCTATAAAAGGTAGTCTTCACCCTTAGAAAATACACACTTGAAGAGATTTATATTTTCGATCACCACTTATCTTCCTATATTGTTTAGTATTCTTATATTTTCCTCTTGTTTTACAACATAATAGTCTTAATATTATTAAGATAT
Source organism: Solanum acaule (assembly GCA_036250505.1). NCBI lineage: Eukaryota > Viridiplantae > Streptophyta > Magnoliopsida > Solanales > Solanaceae > Solanum > Solanum acaule. The sequence goes on along the minus strand of JAJOOR010085575.1, from coordinate 45,934 downwards.
ATATATTTAAAGATTTTTAAAAAATGTCAATTATCTATTTTATCAACATTAGGCCCAATTGAGATTCATAACTATCTGATATTCAAATATTAATATAATATGTTGATTAATATTCTAATACGTATGAAGTTCAAATATTTAGATCTTAATCCATCTTAATATTCACCATATATATATTTAGATCTTGACATCATAATTTTTATTTAAAAAAAAACACTTGAAGTCAAGTGTCTCAAAATGTAAAATTGCACTAGAATTGGTTGAATTTTACCGACAGAATTTAGAAGTGCGTGCAATGAGTGCCTAAATTGAAACATCAAATATGATGTTCCAATTCTGTAATTTCTTCTCACCAATATAATTACAGAAGTTATTTTCTCTTGTTTTTGTTGGCTAGCTTCCCCGTTACATTCAAGTTGATAAAATATATAAATACATCGATCATTATCATGCTAAACTTAAGCTTAGATCCAAAATAGGTGTAAGCTATACATGAATATATATAGTTTTAACATAATAAATATTATTTTCTCTTTTGTTAGCTAAACTCATACTATCGGATTATTCTAACCTAGGGAAAAGCCCTTTAATTTGTTGTGGTATCATAATTTCAATGCTACACTACTACAGGTTCTAACTTATGATTTTTATTTTTCTTTTTAGTTTAAAACAATAGCTTAAAGCTAACAATTAAAATAAGTGAACGCAAACAGGTTCTATGTATCATAATGAGGAGGAGACTTCAACATATATACTTATATATAGTAATAGCACATTCTAGAAGACATATAAAGTATATACTACATGACCTATAAATAAAATAATTAATACTACATGTTGGTGGAGGAGTCACGTCTACTCTCTACTTTGTTAAAAATAAAATGAATAATAAAGTGAGTTACGCAATTGTCAAAAAAGGAAGGCAATATCTCTAACTCTGTCGGCTTACCAAATAGGCCACAATAAAACTCCTAAAGAAAGCAACGAAATTTTGTTTTCAAACTTACACTTAGGCTGTATTTGGTAGGAAGAAAATTAAATTCTTCATATTTATAATAATTTATATAGATAAATAGGAATACTATGCACCTGAGGGTGGTGGAAGGTCCATGAGGGCGAGGATGAGTATTTTGGTGTTTTGGGGGACGACAATCAATACTTAACCATTTACTATTGAACTATAAATCAATAGAAGATTATTTTTTAACTAAACAAACATAAAATGATAATTAGATCAATAGCAAAGTTTGATTTACTATTGAATTTTTATTTTGGATAACCATAATATGTTTTTGTGTTGATTTTCTTTATCATATATGAGTTCTATTTTTTCCTTGAAAGAATATCAAAACATTACAATAAATGCTTTTATTTTTTTTGAAAGAAAAAATATACTTTTATTCCATAATTGGTTATTCTTTCTTTAGAGGAAAAAAATTGGAGATCTATAAATTGAAGATCTCTATTCTCATAGCAAAACACAACAGCATCCACAATGTAGACGTTTAAGAGTTAAGTTTATGGGGAGATTATTCTCCAAATAAAGTTTATGTTTTTTTAGTATTAGTTTTTAATATGTAGGTCGCTTGATCAAACCATATTAATAATATGTCTTTAGTATATTTTTATTTATTGTAGGATTTATCAATTATATAATTTACAATTATAAACTTCCGCATAACGCCGTGATCACTTTCAAACCCAACTTGATAGGTAAATTGGAAAAATTCTCTATATACGGAAATGGTGGGTCGTGCGTGTCAAGGTTCATATGGATGTTGTGATTAAGATAGGTATAAATTTGACATTTTGCATCGAATATCACTCTTGGGTGGAACATTGTCACTTCGGATACATATTTGATACTCCGCCGTTTCATTTTAGGTAGCCCCTTTTATGTTTAGTTGATTAATTATTTCAAAAAATTGTTTTTTCACTTTAACTTTTAATAGTACTTTTTTTATCTTTAATAAAATTATTTATATATAGTCATGTAAATATTCAAAATTTATGTTAGATCACAAATTTTATAAATCTTCATTTTTTATTAAAAACTTTGTTTGTCCATTGTCACAGAAATTGATACAGAAGAAATATTAATATTGTTGAAAACCATTGGATTTCGTATAGCACATTACATATATAGTACGTGCTATATATGAACATCAAGTAGCAGAGTGACCTTTACTCTGTCTGTTAGATTTTATGTCACACTACTATATATTAAATATACTATACATTATTTTTTTTTAAAATGAATAAACTCTTAAAATTTGTTATTTTAAAATGACACATAAAAATAAAATCGAATCGATACATAAGTATGAATCAACTAGTGTACAGACTTATGATCATGAATTGGACATGACAACACATTCATTCATATTTCATGGAGAAGGATAAGGATAAATGGATATAAAAGGGGTATTATTTATACAGATGGAGTGACATATATGGATCTGAGATTCTGAGTTCAATATCATTGTTTATGTGAAGTGAAAGGAACGGATCATACGCAATTTTATATAATAGGTCATTTGCCACTTAAAAACTTTTATGAAATTAAGGACCATCAAGAATTAATAATTTATATACTTTTTACATATATATGTGGCATTAAGCCTTCGTAACATCAATTTTTCTGAACTACCTCGTTGACATTAATAATTTGGACCAAATATAATATACTCTATTAGAACTTCTCCTTCAAAACTCTAACTTCAGATTGCGATAAGTATAAATATCTCACGACTATACTAAAAATTATATTTAATGATAATTAATTAACGATAATAGTTTATTATTGCTAAATAGGTTATTTTTAGAGGCAATTATTGAGAATTATATTTTAGCACTCTTTGTCAATGTCCTTAAAGCCTATAGCGATATTGAATCCAATTAACAAATGTCGATAAAAACTTTAATATTCTTTATTAATAGGGATAATTTCAGAGACCTCCCCTCACATTTTGCTCACATTCACCTCCCTCGAGGTTTGCGATATTACGCATACCTCCCTTATTTTAATTTTTTTTACAATTCTTTCTAATCTATCTTTCATTAATGCAGTAAAATACAATTTGACAAATTTGCCCTTTTCTAATACTCTATTAAACTCCTTTAATTAATTGTTTTTATCAAAATATCATATTTGGCCTCACGGTACAGGAAGAAGAAGAAAGCGTAGGACCCACGTTTGTAGAGAAAAATACTTTCCAGCAAAGAATTTACGGGATTTTAACATTGTTTTTTTTGTTAAATATGAGAGTTTAAATGAAAAAAGGGTAGATTTGTCGAGTGTATTTAATTTACATTAATGAAAAATAGATAAAAAAAATTGTTATAAAAAATTCAAAATAAAGGAGGTATACGTAATATCGTAAATCACGAGGAAAGTCAATGTGATTGAGCGAAACGTGAGGAGTGGTCTCTAAAATTATCCCTTATTAATAAGCATATTTAATACTTCCAAAAATTATTTTTCTTATAATATATGTCCATATATACAATGTTACACTTCAGTACGATATATATAAATTTGAAATGGAATCGAAGGGAATGTTATTAAATTGCATCGTTTAGTTGCGTGCATCAAATAATTGTTACCGGTAGATGCAACTAAGTGAGTTGACAACAACAATTTGTTTATTTTAATGGTGTTAGCATGTGGTTTCATATCAACCTCGTACAATTAACAGCACTAAAACAATGTGTCCATTACATGTATATTTTACACGATTACTTTCTTCATTTCATTTAGTTGTTTAGCTTGTGTTTTGCACCCACCTAAAAAATTAAAGCAATAGCTAAATGTTTATTTTACTAATTTACTTTTATTGATTATCATTTGTAAATCTAAATTCTACTATATATGTTCTATCAATAATAGGATAAAATTTGAAGAAAAATATTGGTTCTCTCTTTGATTTGTTAAAGTAAAAGGCAACTAAGGGGGGTATTTTGTTATAATCAATTTAATACTTGATCTTATCTCAATTGTCACTTAAATTTCTTTTTTCTTTTTTAAAATCTTCATATTCATGTGGGGCTGGAGATATATTTTTGTTTGTTAGTATGGGCTATGGGTGCAAACTAGCAACCATATATGTGTTAATTATGAAAATTTTCTCCAAAATAAACCAACCCAAACTCATATAATTTAGGGCCCATCCACCCAAACTCAAGCCGAACAACCCATTTGACACTTAATTTGGCCTATACTTCTCTATGTAAATATACACTATTCAAATAGTTGATATTAATTAGGAAAAATGACAGAAATTCCAAATTTTAGTTTACTTATTACCATTATTCCCTATAAGTTTTACAAATCTCCAAAATCTCTCATTTTCGCGCATCAGATTAGTTTATCATGTATAAAATGTAATGTATCTTACTTAACGATTAATGTATATCGCGCACCAGATTAATGTATCAGAGCTTATATTATTGTATCCGTTTGAAGGATTTCTGTAATTATAAACTTTTAAGGGATAGATTATAATTTTGCCTTAAAAGTATGTGATTTCTGTAATTTGCCCTATTAATTATACATATCTATTTTCTATATATTTGTGATTATATGTAATTCTATACGGTAAGATGTCACTCGTAAATCGTAAATATAATTTTTAAAGATGAAGTTAATATATATATATATATATATATGGGAGTGCCTGCTATTCTAAATTTACTATTCGTGGGAGTGTCACATTATTAGGATTTTTGTGCTTACTTGTTTATAATTATTTGATGCAATTTTCTTATTTTGTGATGTTATATCAAAGGTAATGATGAAATCTTTGAGCTTCTTTTATTTTCATTGTTAAAAAATCACCCCACACAGCTATTTAAGGATTAATATTAAAACTTTTATATTTATTTTTTAATTACTACTTATAAAGTTCTAAATAAGTATTAATAGATCAGTTTTAAATTATAAATTAATCAATTCATATAATGTTAATAGGTGAGCGAAAGAGAAAATAATGAGAGAGAATAAATTGATAATTATCAATTACACCTTTCAAGAGATTTTCTTCAACTTATCACACGCCACACCCCACCCCATTCTCACATACCCACATTTCTTTTTCCACCCACGGTTACTCTTTCTCTTCCAACTTCTCTATTTTTCTTCTTCTTCTCCATTCAATAAAAAACTACAGCAAATCTTGTACACACTGCCAAGAATAAAAAAAAACACGTCGAAGATTGAAAACTTATGTGATGTCATTTGATGGGAAAACCCTCCAGGGATATGCAACCATTAGATCCCGCGAGGCCATAAGCATGATTGAGAAACACACCGAAGCACTATTTGGTAGACCCGAGATTGTTACCACCCCTTAAGGCACCATTGACTTATTTTGGAGGTAGTCACTTTTAGGTCTTTCCTCTGGGATGTTAAGAGCTATCTTTTAGGGCGAAGGAGAAGAAACAAGAATTAAAGAAAATATTCACTCCTCTAAGGTGCAAAAAAAGAAAGGTAAAATGGTGGAACCTTCGTTGTGTGAATATTCAGATTCCAGTTCATATTTTGCAAGACAAAAAAACAAAAATTACAAAGAACTTCTTTTGGTATGAATCAGTGTTTAATGTTGGTATAGATATTGACAAAAAAAATTGTATGCATTTGGTATACTATTTATATAACAAAACACAATTACTAAGTACAATTGTTTGGAAATTGGCATTCTTTTGGTATGAAATTGGTATAAATATTGAGAAACATTTCGTCTACTATATATATATAACAAAATACAATTATTAGTTACAATTATTTTGAAATTATTATTCTTTTTGTATAAATTTGATATGAATCAGTGTTTATTTTTGGTATGAAATTAGTATAGAATTATGTAGAATAATATTATGAAATTGATATATGGTTATATAAACAATCTCATCTACCATCATGCTTTATTAGTATTGATAATAAAAAAAAAATCTTTCATCACAATACAAATGAAAACGAATAAGATACAAAAAAAAATCGTGAGAGAAGACAGTGGCGACTACTATTTTTAGCGATGATAGAGAAAGAGACGAATATTGATTAAAAAAAATGAAATATGTTTTGATAGATAATTAACAGGTGAGAGAAAAAGTCCGTAATTGTTTTGAGCTAAACAATGAAAATAAATACTATCTCCGTTCACTTTTAATTGTCATAGTTTTTTTTTAGAGTCAAATGATAATAACTTTGACTAACATTTTACGATGTATTTTTTCATCTTGATATGCAAAAAGATTGGAATTTATAGTACTTTTCGTATAATTTTTGAATTTTAATTTTTTTTCTTAAAATATCGAATTGATGTAATCTAATTTAACTTTAAAAATTAATCAAATTGACTTTTAAAAAGCATAACATGACAATTAAAAATGGACAAAGAAAATATTCTTTTTGTTATGGCCTCCTATTTTGAAACTTGAGAATTTAGTAATTGGGCTTGAATTTGTGAGTCAACAGGCCAGAACAAAACCCAATTCAACCGGGCGGGAAAAACCAAGTAATGGATAAAAGGAAGTTTAGAAAATACTTAAAACATCACCACAAAAGCTTATTCTAAAATATGAGTACTTATTAAACAATTTAAATTAAAATCGAATTTCGTTATCTAAATAAGTACGTATATTTTTATCTGATTATATACAAAGTGAAAGTTACATGAGAACAAAACTGAGGGAACAAAAATAACAGAAAATTTAAAATATTTTACACTTTATATTGAGAATACTGCAAAATCTTTATACTAATTGAGCCAATCCAAATGACCTCTACATTAGAAGACAATTTTTTTAAGGAGGAGGAGTTGTATTTTGTTAAAAATAAGAGAAAAGATTTTTATACTAAGAAAAATGACTTCAATATAAAATCTTGTCATAATTTTGAAAAAAAAGAAGTTAAAATTCTCGATGGATCGCCAAATATCCAATCAAAACTTCAATATAAACTGTATCATGACTTTATTATAAATTATAATGAATCGTCAAAACTTGCCTATATTTTTCAATTATTAAAAAATCTCAAATTTTCATCCATCAACATCATGAAACAACAAGCTCTCTGTGTCACTTTATTAGGGGTGTGCAAAAATTGAACCGACCTATAAATCGAACCAAAAAAAGTGTTATTGGTTTATTGCTATTGGGTTATTGGGTTAACGGTTTCTTAATGGTTTTATAAAAAAAAAAATTGGGTTTCGGTATTGATTTTCAATATTGAGTTATTGGGTAAACCGATAACCCATTAAGAGTTAAGAGTATAGTAATTACTACTTTTACATATACATACATATTAGTAAATATTAATCTCAATATCTTAATAGTTATGTCTTTGTCATTTAGCAATCAATTCATACTTCGCTGTGATTTTGAGTTCACAATTTTATATTATACAAATCGTCAAAACCTAAAGTAAGAACCATATTCTTCTTAATTTCTCTTTTGGGTTACACATGTCTAGTTCTTTTCATGTTTGTTATTATTATTTCTACTTTATGAGCTTTTGTAAAATTACATTATTGTCCTGTCGTGTCAAATTTATTAGAGAAGTCATATATTTATTTTATAAGCATTTTCTTATTGGTTAGATTGAAAACCGAATCGTTAAGGAACAAATCCGATAAATAATTATCTTATTGGTTCGTTATTGGTTTAGCATATTTAAAAACCAAAAACCAATAAACCAAATCAATAATACATAAAACCGAACCGAATCGATCGATGCACACCCCTATACTTTACCACCATTAAAAGATTCTTACGTCACGTTTGGTTTAACAAGTACCAAGTTATACCTAGCAAAAAAGACATATTTTCTCTTCATTTCAATTTACTTAGATCTGTACACTAATTATTACCTATTCTTTATACTTATTCATTTTTTCATTTTTTGCAAATCCAAATAATTTTATTATTTTTTCCAAATATTATTCTTAATTTTAAATAAGCACATAAAACAATACTCCATAATAATTAAAGTCTCAATTTTAAAATATCATCAATAAAGTTTAATTTCATAAAATAAATTCTTAAGACTCGTATGTAGTCAAATAGGCTAAGTAATTCTACTTTCTGTTCCAATTTATACAGTAACACAATTTGAGGTTTGAGTATCAAATAATTTAATTTTGATTATAAAAATATTAAAAATACAATAATTTAAAAAATATATAAAGGATTAATTTTTTAAAAATTATTAAATTTTCAACATACTACTAAATTGAAATAAATGAAATGTAGAAGTGATAGAATAAGAAAAGGAAAATGCATTAAATATTATAGTAGAAGGGTAAATAATATTACTCATCTGTCTCATTTTATATGTCACATTCTACATTTATTTAATATTTTTTAAGTTAACTTTATAAATAAATGACAAAATTAATTAACTATTCTATCAAGAATATAATAGGTAAATATGGTAATTTATGCATAAATTTTATAAAATGATAAATATTGTGATTCAACTATTTAGAAAGAGATGACATATAAAATGAGACGGAGGGAATAGAAAAGAGGCAGAGAGAAAAAGATGGAAGCCTGACTCAATCTGTTGGTTCTCCTCCTCCTCGACTTCTTCGCCTATGCAAAAAGGACGCGCCAAACGAGGGTCCCTTTCTTCTTTTATTTTTTTCGTTCCGTGTTTTAATTTCATATTTAAACTTTATTTAAATTTGGATTATATACTGCATAGTCTATTTTTCTTTTAATCTCAAAATAATTCACAATCGTTACAATTTTAACCCACAACAGTTATAATTTTTGCCCTTCGAGTGAACACTTTGGGCGTACTGGACCGCTACAACCGCCGCCCTTCGGGTGAACACTTTGTGCGCACTAGGTAACCCCCACTGTGTAATAATCTGCAAATCACCACACAGAGGATGTAAATCACACTAAATAAACCTTATGCGACAGACTCAACTCAAAAGGCATTGAGGGGGGATCGATCTCGAATCATCCGTGTGGATAACCACCCTCCAAATCAACTGAGTCATCCCGAAGGATGACATAGTCTAATGTATGTTTCTAATAGAATTTTCTCCAATCTAGATTCAAATACTAAATCTTTAATTAAAAACGGAGTAATTGATTACTACACTACAACCATTTTCCATCTAATTACTACCAGAGTCGGTTAAATTCAAAAGCTAATAATACTGTGCAGAATTCTAAAATTTCCAGGAAATTCTGGTGGTTGTGAAACACTGCTCAGTAATCAAAATTTCAAATTTATGAAATTAAGATTTTCACTTTTTAAAATTATTGAGTACTAAACTACTTTATTGAGTACTAAAGCACATCAACAATATGGATAAGCGGTGTTTAAATATTTTATTTTTTTTCATTTGCTATCTGATAAAGCTCAACTAGAACCAAATTTATGATAGAAAGTTCCACATTGAGATTAGAACACTCTCTAACTAAAGTAATTTTATATATCAAAAGATTCGAATTTGAAACATTTGACTAAGAATGAAAAAATCTTCATCACACCAATTTGTTTATATCTATTCATATGTATGACGGATTTGTTTATATCTATGCATATGTATGACATTACTTGAATCCAATAAAACAGATGCTTGCCAGCCACACTATGGTGATATAGGTAGGAGTAGGAAGAAGAGGACAAGTCATAAGAAACATTGGAAGTAAAAACGATTATATTTAGTCCATTATTCTCTGACTCACTTGTGTGCTCTCATTAATTTCTGCTTCTCCCTTTATCACACATTTTTATTTCATTAAATCTCATTGACAATCATCACTTACTCATCATTTTATCAAGGATACGACTCTTCTCGTCTAATTTATGGAGCATTATCTCCATTCACTTTTAATGGTTAAAGTTTTTTTTTAGATTGAGATTATAAAAACTTTGATTACGATTTTACGGTGTATCTTTTCATCATATTGATATCAAAAAATTGTGATTTATAATATTTTTCGTATAGTTTTTGAATATCTAAAGTTTTCGTTTAAAATATCGAATTAATGTAATTCAATTTAACTTTAAAAATTAATCAAATTGACTTTTTAAAAAAATAACATGACAAATAAAAAAGGATAGAAGAAATATCATATTTATATGTTCAAATTCATACGATTCACTGTTATTTTTAATGGAATAATATATATTCATACAAGTATATTAATGACTTGTTATAAATAAGAAGTTTCTAAAGTTTCCCTCTCCCTTTTAAATTATGTGTCAAGTGAAACAAAATTACATAAATTGAAATAGAAAAAAAATACTTAGTATCTCAGTCCATTTTTAATTGTCATAATTTCATTTTTATAATTTAATTATAAAAATTTTGGCTAACATTTTACGATGTATTTTTCATCATATTGATATGTAAAATATTACAATTTATAGTACTTTTCGTATAGTTTTTGAATATCTAATTTTTTTTGTTTAAAATATCAAATTAATATTATCTAATTTAACTTTGAAAATTAGTCAAATTAACAATTCAAAAAATATAAAAAAGAATTATAATAAAAAATAAATTTATTTAAATCTCAAAATTTAAAAACTACCACATAAATTAAGACAAAAAAAGTACTTCTAAATTTCATACTAAATCAAAAATATAAAAAAATGGACGGAGGACTGTTAGTAGAATGTTATTTTCCACTGTATTCGAGGTTTTTATTGTTTATTGACCACGCTGTAAAAAAGAGCTAATATAGCTATTAGCTAGTCACATATGCGTTGTTCGATTCATATGATATTCATCTTTTTGGCCAGTGGTATATTTTATGTTATTTTATCTTTTTAAATATTTTTATTTATTTAATTTTAATATTTTTTAATTAAAAAAATTAATTTATTTTAAAATAAAAAGGATATTCTAGACTTTTTAAATTTCTGATCATTTAGAATTATCATTCTTATGTATATATCTATCATTTTAAATTTCACGTCATTTATGAAGTTATATAAGTATCATTATATCTTTATTTAGTTTTTAAAGTTAAATTTTCAATAAACATAAATTAATTAATGAATACAAATTAATTATTTAGTTTTAATGTTAGTCAAATTCAAACTTTCAAGGTTAATACTGTCTCTGTCCATTTTTCATTGTCATAATTTTTTTTAGAGTCAAACGATAACAATTTTGACTAACATTTTATGATGTATTTTTTTCATCATATCGATATGCAAAAAGTTGGAATTTATATTAGTTTTCATATAGTTTTTTAATATCTAAATTTTTTATTTAAAATATCAAATTAATGTAATTTAATTTAAGTTTGAAAATTAGTTAAATTAACTTTCGAAAAACGTAACATAACAATTAAAAATGGACAGAGAGAATAACTCTCAAGGGTTAACATGAAGAATAGTGTCATTTTTACATTTAGTTTATAAAATAATAATTATAAAAAAATATTTATTTTTAGTAAGGACGATATTTAAATAAAATTAGATAAAGTATAATTTGGTAGAATTAGAGTAGGGCGAATTTTAGTTTAGCATAGGATTTTAGGGATGTGACAAAATCATTAATCATTTGTCTCATAATTAATTCCAAATCTGTAGCTGTTTGACAAGGTTGACCTGCTCGTTTAATCTTTTAGACACTGATTAGTGATTACGATTACAGATACGTAGTCATTAATTACCTCAACGCTTGACTCCAATCCAACTACTTAAATCCCATTAACACTGTAATTCAATTAATTACCCCCTCCGTTCATTTACCTGGTTACTAATTGAATAGTCAAAGTAGAAACAAAGAAATTAAAAATATTTTTAAACTTGACATAAATTATTAGTTTCAATCCTCAACTAGACAACATAAAAATACAAATTTATTTGACTAATGAAACTTTATTACATCTCCGTTCATTCAATATGAGTGAAAATACTCTCATGATCTTACAAGAGTTTGAAACAATTTGCTATGTTATGTGTTAGAGGAGAAGTACTATTTAAGTTTATCTAGTGAGATAAATAAATGTTTTTAAAACTGTCAATAATTTGAAGACAAAATTAATAATCTGTGTCAATTTTTCAATACATTCTCTCTGGAAAGAAATATTTTAAATTGAAATATTTGAATAATTAGAATTATTATAAGCAATATTCTTCATTTGATTAGAATATTGATTAGAATTTAGAATATTGAGAATTGAGGAGTGTGCATGGAGTTTGTGGACATTTCAGAAACCACACCACATTGGGGTAAAGCGCTCCCTAACGTGGGATTTTCCGGTGCGAATCCGAATTTAGTCAGACTCCAATGTGGGTATCGGACACCGGATGGGAAACAACAAAAAAAAGAGATTTGGAGTATTTCTACGTAGTTTACAAAGATATAAATTTAATTTCAAAATTTTTGAAGATTCCATGCGCAAATTTCTAGTCAAATAAAATCGGCTTTACACTCAAAAAATGAAAAGTGTCACATAAATTGAAATAGAAGGAGTAAAAATTTTGACAATTCGAAAGATAGATGAAAAATTTATGGTAAAAACAACAAACTTGTTTGAATCTCAAAATTTGAAAGCTACCACGTAAATTAGGATGAAGGAGGTATTTCTAAATTTCATAATAAATCAAAGGAGAAATCCTTTTGGCCAGAATTTGGCCAGAATGCTAAAATAACATATTTCACACTATGTTATTTTACCTTTTTGAACATTTTTACCCTTTTAACTTTAATACCTTTTAATTAAAAAATGAAAAAAAGATCAGTTTATTCTAAAATAAAAAGGATATTATAAACTTTTTAAATTTCTGGCTAAATTCTGACTAAATTATCTGATCATTTAGCATTACCCTAAATCAAAAATAAAAAAATGGACGGATGTGTCACGTCCCGCCACATCACAGTGAAATTTTGTGTCTGAATAGGGGCGGAAGGGTCTAGAGTTGTGGAGAGGTTTCCGAAAGACTTTAGAACCCTTTAGATTATTCAAGAAGGCTAGAGAATTCCCTAGAATTCTCTAGAATAACTTGGAAGGCAATGGAAGGTCCTAGATAGTTTCCAAGAAAGCCTTAGAATTCTCTAGAATGTGTAGAGAAATCTAGAAGAGGGACTAGATATTTTCTTGGAAAGCTTTAGAATTTCCTAGAATTAGTAGAAGATTCTAGGGAGGGACCAAAGTGTAAATAGTTTAAGGACTTGTAAAGTAAATATTAATTATATTTTAGTCGGTGTTAGTATAAATAGAGGTGCCCCTCATTTGTTAGGCACTAAGAAAGTTGTAAGCAACCAAGCAAAGTTATAAAGTATTCTCCAAGCAATATAAAACCTTCTTCCAAAATTTTCTAAGTCTTCCTTTTCCTTCTCTTAGCGATCTTAGCATAAAAGACTTATTTGAGCTTATAAGATCGTGAAAGATTCGTGAGTAAGTTGTCAAGTGCCACACGAAACATTAGTGAGAACCCTAAGTCCGTGACAGATGACTATGTATCCGTGTTAGTAGAATGTTATTTTCCACAATATTCGAGGTTTTTATTGTTTGTTGACCAAGCTGTAGAAAAGAGCTAATATAGCTACTAGCTAGTCACATATGCGTTGTTGGATTCAATATTTTTATTTATATTTATTAGAATTCCTTTAAAGTCAAATTTTCAATATATAAATATAAATTTATTTATTTAATTAATTAATTAATTAATGAATATAAATTAATTAATTATTTTTATTATGTTAGTTAAATTCATACTTTCAAGATTAATACTACATCTGTCCACTTTTAATTGTCATAATATTTTTTTAGAGTCAAGGGTAATAACTTTGACTAACATTTTACGATGTATTTTTTCATCATATGTAAGAAATTGGAATTTATAATACTTTTTGGATAGTTTTTTAATATCTAATTATTTTTTTATTTAAAATATCGAATTAAGGCAACCTAATTTAACTTTGAAAATTAGGCAAATTGACTTTTGAAAAACGCAACATGACAATTAAAAAGTAGTTCTAGAAAGTAGCTCTCCAGGTTAACATGAAGAATAGTGTTATTTATACATTGATTTTATGAAATGACAAATATTAAAAACTATTTATTTTTAGTAAGGACGACATGTAAATATGATTAGATGAAGTCTAATTAGGTAGAATTAGAGCACCGCGCGTCATGGATTAGCATAAGATTACGATTACAGATACGGAGTCATTAATTACCTAAACGCTTGACTCCAATCCAGCTACCTAAACCCCATTACACTGTAATTCAATTAATTACCCCCTTCGTTACCATTTACCTAGTTACTAATTGAATAGTCAAAGTAGAAAGAAAGATATTAAAAATATTTTTAAACTTGACATGAATTATTAGTTTCAGTCTTCAACTATTGACAAACTTAAAAAATACTAATTTATTTGACTAATTAAACTTTAATACATCTCCGTTCATTTAATATGAGTGAAAACACTCCTAAATTCTCACTCATGTTCCTATAAGAGTTTGAGACCATTTGCTAATGTTATGTATGAGAGGAGAAGTACTATCCAAATTTATCTAGTCAGATAAATAAATGTTTTTAAAAGTGTCAGTAATTTAAAGACGAACTTAATAATTTGTGTTAGTTTCATGAGAAAGAAATGTTTGTAATAATGAGTCTTATTATAAGCAATATTCTTCATTTGATCATTAGAATTTAGAATATTGAGAATTGAGGAGTGTGCATGGGGTTCGTGGTCATTTCAGAAACCCCCACAGCTGGTAGAGTCAGACTGTGCCCCTTATTTTTGTCCTATTAACCACCCTCTTCTTCAACTCTTTATTTTTTTCCCCAACAAATCATTCTCTTCATCATCACACACTCTAATCTCTATCCCTTTCATCTTTTTCTCTGCTTTCCCCCATAAACTAAGCCGATACTTTTGGGGGAAAATAGCAGAGTATCTAACGGGAGAGAGCTTTTGTATTGCGGGGAATGTTGTCTGGCTCGAGGAATCAAATTCTTTCTTTCTGAAGTACTTTTTATTATAGATCTGTATATTGTTTATAGATCTGTAATGTTCGATCATGTTTTTGGTGTCGTCGGACCAGGCTTCATTCCCCACAATGAATATTGCTCTCTCACAACACTAATTTAATTAGATCCGTTTCAACATTTTACTGGTAAGTCTCTTATAACTGTATTTGTTTTTGTTTCCGTTGATTTTGTGAAGCTATTTGTTTGTCCGTTTGTGAATCAATCCTTTTTTGTTTGTTCTATATATACTGTATTGTAGATTGGTGTAATGATGAAATATCTTGACTTTTTAAGTTGTTACATATCCCAACCTGAAAAAAAGTTTCATCATTACTGCCTTTTTTGGGGTCATGATCTGTGTTTCTTTGGTCAGTAACGTATGCCTATTGTTTGTTATAGTAGTATATAGTCATGGTGTGTTATGATTGTGGTCATCATAGCTTTTTGCCTCTCTCTTTTTGCAAACATTCAGATCTGGTTTCCTGCCTTTCTATACTTTCTTCAAAAACTTTTTTTTTTTTTTGGGCTGAGGGTCAATTTCTTCATAAATACAGTTAAAAACAATTGACTAGAAAAACAGCTAATAATATTGAAGGTTATGTAGATATTTCTATTTATTTATTTTACTTGTTACCTCTAATTGCCTGCCAGTTTAGAATTCTAATCTTCAATGTGAGCACAGAAAAAGAGAAACACTGTTTGTTAGAAGACAAAGGAGAAAGCTTTTCTGTAAGACTTACGAAACACGGTGCTTGATTTGAAATATATTCTGCAGACAATTTCTCTAACTTGTTTCCCATCTTCGGCTTCGTCATATTGGACACTCACATAATCTCCTTAAACTCTTATATCTCATGAATTTCAATAGCTAAATTGATTAACTACATCAACTTTCACTTTGTTGGTAAGATTTTGATTCAATTAGGATTAGTAGTATTTCATGTATTTCAAAGGTGTTATCACAGTTTTTGCTTAAGAATTTGGTAGAATTAGATAGTTTTGACCTTTATCATATGCATTTAAACATTTACTTAATTATATAACTAGTTTATCTAGAATATAGTAAGTCAAAATCCTAGCTCGTTTCTTCAAATTCTCAAACCTGGTGGGAGTCTAGATTTGACACTATCGGAGCAATGTACTGTTTGTTTGAACTTAAAAAGCTGTTTTTTTTTTAATTGTATGAAAAGGTCAGCATCTATTTTCAGTTTATCTTTCAACTTTATTTTAGATTTTTGATAGAGATTTACAAAATAGAAACTCAGTAGTAAATTAGTTTCAAGTAAATTATGTGGACATGAAATTAGTGAAAGAAGTGGGAAACTATAGAGGTAGCAAGCTTTAATTGCATTATTGGCATTTATCTTCTTAGAGTAACTAATATAGGTCTATGAATTCATTTATAGTGCTCGACTAGTGTTAAAAAATTACATATGTATAAAAAGTGAGTGAAAGGGAATACTGTTTGTGGAGATGGAATCTTTTTGACTTTGCAAATCAATAAAGTGGAGGCTGTACGCATATTGCCTTTTTGCTTTTGCTTTCCTCTATTTCCACAAACAAACGTGTACACAAAAACTAGCAGACAAAAGTTTGCTTGATTTTTATGAATTCTCTCTTCCTCGGTTCCTCCCCTCAAGTTGAAATGGATAATTCCTTCGTTTAAATTTGTTTATCTTAACACTGTTTAAAAAAAGTTAAAAGAGACTTCGTAAAACATTTAAATGATATAAGAATATGGAGTAATTATTAATTTTGTTTCTGCAGTTTGTATTAAAAAAAGTACTACTAATATATTTTAATGTTAATGCGGTTTTAATTTCAATACTGTCATTTCACTGTTAATGCACCATCTTATAACTTATAAGAATTATATGACATATTTAAGATTACAAATTTCTCTTAATTTTAATATGCTACGTACACATACTCTGGAAGACTATAAAAGTCAATGATCTTATATATGTTCTTAAACTTTCATGTTCAATTAAACTTAGGCTGACCCATGCCTCATGCTTACTTCTTCAATTTCATTTAATATGAAACTATTACTTATTAATCCTCTTTTAAATATTTAAAATTTAATTTCAATATATCAAATTAATGTAATCCTATTTAGTTTCCAAAATTAGATAAAATTGATGACTAAAAGAAGTAGAGAAGAGAATGGAAGAGAACTTACAAGGTTCTTAGGTTGGGCCAGATTTTGAGTCATGCGCTTAAAGCCCAAAACATGCCACGGCACACTACTTTCTGTTGGCCCAGCAATACTCGGTTCAGAAACAGAGGGTATAAATGAAGTAGAATTTAATTTGGGGACATCCCGGGAAATAAAGAAAAAAATTTAAGTTTGAAAATAAAATCAATCTAAATAGTCGCTTACTCAATAACTTAATCTAAAAATAACTGGTTATCAATAATTTATTTATATTATCAGTTAAAATAAAGAGAAGCAAACAGTTAAATAAAAAAAGATTCATCAAGGATGTTTAAGAGAGAAACGAATGAAATCTTTGTTTTTGGCCTCAAAAATACAAACTTGATGTTCAATTAAATTGAGACCGACACATCACCCATGTGAAAACATCTTATTAATTCGCTAAAAAAAGAAGACATGTTTCTATATTAAAATTTTTTAGGACTTGTAATTAAATTTTGGGGAACTTTCACAAATAGCCACTAAAATGATTTTAATTATGCTCCGTAACTATAGTTTGCTAATTATGATTCATAGCTACATGTTAGAGGAGGAGAGAGGCGAGCGAGAGAGTGGAAAGAGGCGAGTTATATATGTATATATGTCAGATAATTGTATATATGTAACTGATATACATATGTATTTGTATATTTGCATTTAGAAAGGGAAGAGAAGTGAGAGAGAGAGCAGAGAGCGGAAAGAGGCGATTGAATTTGTATATCTGTCATATAATTATATATGTATATGTATAATTTGTATTTGTATAAGCGAGAAAAGAGGCGAAAGAGAGGAAGAGATGAGAGAGGCGCACATATCATAGCTAATTAACTATTATATGTTTGTTTATCCGCATAATTTCCCCATAAATTTTATTTTAGCAAAATATTAAAAAATGTATATTTATGACTTGTAATCAGGGGCGGACCCATATGAAGTCCGCCGGGTGCTCGAGCACCCATTAACCTCGTCTCAGAATATATATATCTATGTAGAAATTAAGAGGTATTTGTATAAAATTAATATAGAGCACTCATTGAACAAGTGATCTAGTTGGTCCATTGGCTCTTTCGTGGGTCCTTAAGGCTCTTTTAGTGTGGTTGAGCCTGGGTTCAAATCTCATTGATAATATTTCTTTTTTATATTTTTGATTCCGCCTCTTTCAGAGTACCCAAAGCCTTAAAATTCTAAATCCGCCATTATTTATAATAGTCTTAAAATCTTAAATCCACCACTACTTGTAATAGTCTTAAATGCACTTATGATATAATTTCCTCTTACTTCAAAATTCTTTGAATAATATTGATGAAATTAAATTTCTTAAAAATACTTGGTAAATTTTGTGGGCTCTAAATTCATTTTCATAGATGCTCTAATTCTTATTTTTCTTATTTAGTGCTTTGGGCAG
This sequence comes from Solanum acaule, assembly GCA_036250505.1. NCBI lineage: Eukaryota > Viridiplantae > Streptophyta > Magnoliopsida > Solanales > Solanaceae > Solanum > Solanum acaule. Next base: position 27,370 of record JAJOOR010085575.1, on the reverse strand, counting down.
AATCTAATATCAAGGCACAAAAGTGGTCTCATTGCAAATATTCGACCTTTCTTCTTACATATAGTTCGTGCTATCTGTTATTATTTTTTTCTCACTTTACGTGACATATTAGATAGAATTTAGGGAGTTGCTTAAATTTTAATATGATTTTTAAATATTTTAAGTTGTTAATGATTGTAATTTATGATATTTTTTAGGTAATTTTAAAATAATATATGTTACTTTTCTTGTCCCAATGTATGTAGCACAAATAGAATTTCAAGAGTCAATCAAATGTTGTTAATTATTGAGATTTACAATACTTTTTATGTAGTTTTAAAATTAAATAATACATGTTACTTATTTTGTCCCATTTTATGTGACACAGATAGATTAATTTTATGAATCAATCAATTTTTCTATAAGCAATCGAATTATTTATATGTTTTTTTAAAAATTATTTTAAGTTTTCAATTATCATAATTTATAGTATTTTTTACGCAATTATTTATATATATATACACACACACACACACATATATATATATATATATATATATATATAATTTAAGAATAAAACAAACAAATTAAACTGAAAGAAAAAAATAATTAAATACAGGAAAAACTGCTAGACAGACATGTCGACCATGACCTGCCTGGTTATCCCCTCTTATATATTAGGGTATATATATAATGTGACACTAGAATTTACTTTTTTCAGAGACCGATTTAAAGTGAACGAGGGTTTCTTCAATGCCTAAAAGAAGTTCTTATATGATAGTAATAGCTAAATATTAATCGTTAATCTCATAATATTTTTGGAATTCCATGTAATAAAAAGTAACTTCAAATTAAGCAAATTTTTAAATGGTATATGGTGTTGGACTCTATACATCATATCATCCCGTATGATTACCAAGGATTTTATCCCTAATTAAGCAAAATTTCCAATTAAGCTCATGGTATGATCTCATTTAATATCTAGGTCCATATATTATAATCACCATTTATTACCAAGATTTTCTTACCAAATTTTGGTTGGCAATATTTTTTCAAATTCATGGACTCCAATTTACGAAGTGTAATCCTCTGATTGGCAGCAATATAATTCCAGAGAATTGATAAGATTCTCAATATGTGGTGAACATTTATTTTTGTTTACCTAAAGCATCTTAGACAAAAGGAAAATTAAATGAATGATGTATATTGTATGGGACCATTAATTCATCATCTACAAATTGAAAAAAAAAACAAGTCCGACTTATTGCATTTTTTGTTTTTGGCGTAATATATAGTTACAATCCGTTAAACTAAGCTATCTTCCTATTAAAATATCTCAATTTATAATATAATATTTAATGATAAGAAGATATGAGACTGGCCAAAGATGGTTCTATATGATATTTACACTATTACAATTCGTACTATTTTAACTGAAAGTGAAATCATTATTTACTCACTAAAAATATTTCACTCTAGCTCTCTAGTTCTTTTAGCTATCGTTACATTTTTTAACTCATGGAAAGACAGAAGCGTTGTCTAGTTAGTTAAAGACAACTTGACTTCTATAGTTTCGATTCAATTTTTTAAAAGATTGCTTGTGTTTTCATTCATTTATTATAGGGAAAAAGGACAAATATACCCCCGAACTATCGTAAATGGTATGCAGATATCCTTCGTCATACTTTTGGGACATTGATGCCCCTATCGTCCAAAAACTAGAGCATATATACTCTTTATACTAATGGACATACACGTGTCATAATCTTATCCGCCGATTAAATATCGAATCGACGGATAAGATTGCGACACGTGTCCCTATTTAGTCTTCCGTTAGAGTGAAGGGCATATATGCTCTAGCTTTTAGACGGCAGGGACATCAATGTTCCAATAGTATGACGGAGGGTATCTACATACCATTTACGATAGTTCGGGATATATTTATCCTTTTTCCCTTTATTATATAGTTAAGTTAATCATATATAATATGACATTTTTTTAGTTATACACATCAACCTCAAGTAGAAATTGCTTTTTACTGCTTATTAAAATGAATGCTTATAATTAAGAGAATGACATATTTTATATGGTTAACTTAATTACCTTATAGATAAATAATCACATTAATTCTTTATTTAAAATTTAAACCATAAGTATATAAGTGAACTACTTTATTAGAAGTTGAGGTGTTCAATTGAAACATAATTAACAGAAAATTAACCTATTTGAGGGTTGATTATATTATTATTATTCTTTAACCTATTTGAGGGTTGATTATATTATTATTATTCTCTCTAGTCCGTATTAATACTTTTTTCTTTTATAGTCCAACATAAACGAATTGTGCAAATTTCATTATATCGGTACTTTTTTTTCATTTAGTGAGATTTTCTTAATGAGTTTACATCTTCTAGAAGAATAATTAAAAATAATCGAAAAGATAATAAGAATAATAAAAAGTAATCTTTAATTTATATATCGAGTAAATAAGTCTTTTATCTTCCTCGATCACAAATTAGAGGGAACAGTCCTATGCTCGAGTGCCTGATTTGCATAATATCCAATTTTGTTTTATTCTGGCATGATTTATAGCAACAACAACAACAAAAAAATCCATAATCTTTTTATGCTCAATTAGATATCTTCATTTATTTTTATATTCAGACGGGGGAGATAAGGAAATCACAAAACTCGACGAATTGTAGAATAATTTATCTATATTATATATATTTTTTTCAGTTAATGTTCGATATTTATAGTAGAGTTTGATTAAATTTGAATTCATATTAGAAAGTCTTATATTGAGATAAAATACTTTCTAACAAAGATAATTTAGATCATGCTTGAGTTATTTTGAGGAAAAAATACTTTTTTTTTCCGAAAAATTAGATATTTGACAAACCTATAAAACTGCTTTTAGGGAAGCATGAGTAGTTTTTTTCTCTCTCTATATATATATATATATCCTATTAAGTAATTAACATATCTATTATGTTTGGTTAAGTTCTATTTAATAATTTTATTTTTATATAACAAATTTTGTATTTGATTTTACGTTTACGTATTATTATTTTATTCATTATTTTACTTATTATTTTGTAGAATTAAAAAAAAAAAGATAACAACAATATTTTTTTATAAGATTGCAGAAAAAGAAAAAAAAATAACAAGTAAATATTTCAAGTTTTCAACCCTTTAAAAGAATGTATAATATATTAATTAAAGATTTGAATAGGTATATTTTGATTTAATAAAAATAAAATTTTAGTTTAATTTCTTGTAATAAATGTTTAAATTAGTTTCTCTTTGTAAATTAATTTTAATATTAAAAGTATATTAATATTTGCCCTTAATCACAATGTGACTCAGAAACGTTTTTTCAAAAAAATAGTCAAACACAATTTGCTTATAAAAAAACATTTTTCAAATAAATTAGTATAAATTATTCTTTTCTAAAAGCATTTTTCATGAAAAATTATTTTTTAAAAAATACTTCTAAAAATAAACAATTTTATAAGGGGACTCAAACTATGAAACTCTGATTAAGAATAAATGCGTACTTATTACACCTTATTTTCATTTCAAATAAGCTAAATTCATACGAAAAGTTTTTTTTTCCCACGTGTCTCAACTTTTGCCACTCCACTACCACGTATTTATTCTTCTTCACCACTTCTCTCTCTATCTTTTTTCTCTTTCGGATTCTTCATGTTAATATTTTTATTAAAAAATCAAAATATTGAATTAGTTATATAAGTAATAACAAAAAATTAAAGAAATTTAATATCAATTATATAAAAAATAAAATTAATATTAATATTATATAATAATTTAATTTTTTATTAAAAAAATTCAAATGAATCCCTCGATTTTATCATAGTTGCCCTTGTCTTCAAGAACTTGACTTTACTCATAAGTTGCCCTTCCACGAGCTGCAGACGGCACGAGTCTTGTGGGACATTCCATAGATATTCGATATATTTGTACTTTTCTTTCTCTCAATTTATATTACTTATTTAACTTGACATAGAAAAACTTTAAAAAAAATATTTGAAATTTATGATCTAAATTAAGTCATAAATATATATGTAGTTATAAATCATATCATTAAGAGAAAGAATAAATATTTTAAAATTAAATTGTTATTAAATGTTAAAATATATCATTTTGAAATTAAATTAGGATAGACTGAGTAATAATTGCGTCACTTAATATAAATATTACGTAAAATATATCGAATTGGAATAATAGAGAGTATATAAATTGTGTAGTGGGTCTAGAAAACGCCTCACACTCTATCTCTTCCTAGTTATTCTAAAAAAAATTCTCTCTATATGTTAATACAAATTCAGCCATGATTAATTTCCCAAAATCTCTCAGATATTCATCATTAGCGCTTTTCAAACAAGCCATCTCTGCTAATCCTTGGCCTAATTCCCCTCTTTTTCTCTGAAACAAACCTTTTTTTCTCCTCTGTTTTCTAGAATTAGTATTAATCAAAAAACAATGGGTGGTGGAGAGAGAAGTATACTTCACTTTCCACACCTCCATATTCATCAAAGTGGAAAGAGTAAACAGGGTAAAAGAGATGTGCCGAAAGGATACCTGGCGATAAAAGTAGGGCAAGCAGAGGAAGAGCAACAGCGATTCATCGTCCCTGTTTCCTACTTCAATCATCCGCTTTTCATTCCATTACTCAAAGAGGCGGAAGAAGTTTATGGATTTCATCACAAGGGAACGATTACGATTCCTTGTCATGTTGAACAATTTCGATGTGTTCAAGGCAAAATTGATAAACACCATCACAATCTTCATGTTCCGTGTTTTAGGGCATGAGGAGTTTTTTTTTTCTTTTTTTGTTGCTTTCGGTGGAGGCGGTTAGTGATAATGACGACAAACTTTTTCTGTTTCGGTTTGTTATGGGTCACTGGAGTTGTTAGCTCAAGTAATTTAGTGAAATGAAATTTTAGTTACTTTCTCCTTCTCTTTCTCTTATGGTTAAAATTAAATTTACATATTTTGCATGTTGTTTGTAGAATCTAACACCTTTCTCCTGTGATTATACTCTTTCAATGACGTCAAATCATGATTTATTTTTATTTTTTTCTTAGATCGAACTCAGAAAATATGTTTAGCCATAAAATTGCATGTTGCTGGTGGAATCGGATTTTTTTTTTACTTTTTTCATGTGATTGAACTTTAGAAAATACCATTTCACGATGAAACATGAAACGCCCATTCAGGATTTTGTATTTTATTAATTCAATTTGTTAGTTTTGAAAATTTGTTATTATATTTATAAAAGTCATAAATTCATATCTATTATTTATTAGAGTATATTTTTAATTAAAAAAAATTATATATAAATTTATGTTTCATATCAAAACTAAATTCAAATTACTAAATTTAGATGAATTGTGTTTCTTATTAAGTATTGGTTCTTAATATATCAATGGAGAATTGTCTCAGGGATAGTTCTTTTTATTTTAAAAGAAATATTCTCATATTAATAAATTCCAAGATCCCTTTTAAGTTCATTTTGATATGCAATTCATGACAAAAAGATACGGATTGATTTGAAATTGAGTAAATTGATAATAATTAGTGGAATTATAGATGAACGTAATCTTCAAGCTGACAAAATAACAAACGCAACCAAATTTAAATAAGTACACTTGCTACGTAAGATCTAAAAAAAAACGTACACTTGTTATGTACCCGATGTAAATGGTAAAGAATAGAATAATGTTTTACTTTTTTTTTATTTTGATTTGTTTTAGAAAAAAAAAACGTCTTTTTCTGTATTTATTATAGTTAGGCAGACACCTCCACGGAATTTAAAGCACTACAGTCTTACCTCTATTTTTAATTTGAACACCTTGTTTGGATGATTGTTATATGCTGTATTGTATAATATTGTTAGTTTAAAAATAATATTTGTCTTGATTATTATTTAAATTATATTATATTGTATCAATTAAATTTATCATTGGTTAATGACGAAAAAATTCATTGTTATTTTATTATTTTCTTCTCATCTTTATTTATATTTCATCTTTTTTTTTTACCTTTTCATAGTAGATCTACCTATCATGTACTCTACTTTTCTCGTAGATTTATTAAATTAAGGGTGTGTGACATTATGTAACGACAGAGAACGTTAGTAATCTAACAAATTATGGATGTATGACATTATGTAACGACGAAAAATAATACAATTTATCCAAGACACTATATACATTAAAACACTACAATACAATTCAATACGATATATTATGAATCAATACGTAACAACCATCTAAAACAAATTGTAAGATTTAAAAAAACTACATTCATCTCTAATTTAAAAAGAGGAGTTGTCTACCTAATGTGATCTAGAACGTAGAGGGGTGATGTGAAGCATGTGGCATGTTAATCAAACACCAAGAAAATGACCTCCTTCAAAATAATTTAAAAAACTTAAATGTTTTGCTGTTTAAATTTAAAAGAGGAGTTTTTATTTTCCTCTTATAAGATAAACTAAAACAGGAGGGTCGTTGCTTTCATGGGGTGGGTCCATTGGCTTTTGGTGGACGGCAATCAGCAGCCGCTGTCGTATTTAAAAAGTAACAGAACGTATTGAGACATAAACCAAATGACGAAAAAAAGAGAGGAAAAAACACGTTGACAAATATTCATAAATACTAGTTGTTCTAATTTATGTAACATAATTCCAATCCATAGAAAAATATTGTGAACTTAAAACCTGCCATAACATCCCTATCTTATAAGAAAATTCTCATTATTCAAATTCAAAATGGTCATTTTTTGTAAAACGGACTAAAAATATAAATTGTATGTATGGCTTGGGGCTATGCTGATGCAGAATTAGATAACATACAAAAGGTAGACGTCTAGACCTAGTACTTGACTTGTCAAGGCGAACACCCAAATACTAACCACACGCAATGGTAGTGTTTAAGTGACATGACAACATCACAAACTTGACAAGACCATGATTGAAGGCAGCAGTGTTTGGTGGTGGTAGCCTTTGTGTTATCTAATTGTGGTGGTGGGTGACCGCGATATTGGTGGTAGTGGTTAGCAGGGGTGACCGCTTTATTGTTGGAGGTGGTGAGGGACGGTAATAGTGATGACTATGGTGATAGTTGTGATGGTAGAAATGGTTTGTGTGGTCATCGTGACTTACGATGATTTGCCACTCTGTTATATTATCAATCTCGGCTGCCACCAAAATACAACTTGTAAAGGAAAATAGGAAAGCAAGAGCCAAAGAAGTATAAAAAAATATCTATGCCATATCATCACTACCTATTTTTCAATCAACAGTTAATTTCTATCATTTGCCAAACGCTATTCAAAAGAGAGTTGAGAAATTGTATCTAATGATGTCTCATATATATATTTTTTGATGAGGAGCTAATGACGTCTCACAGGTGTACTACGAAGAGTCACACCATGCAAAAATTTTGTATATCCAAGCATGTTGAGTTTTCCATCATTTCTTATCCAATCTCTGAGAATGGAATGAGCAGTTGGACCCACATTCAACTCCTGCATAGTTGTGAACCAGATTCAGAATTTCCTCAAAACTAGAATTTGTTGAATACTAACAGCTATGGTAATATAAAGATACCCACCCTAGCCAATTCCTCCACGGAAACATGCCGATTTCCCTCTTGCTCAAAATGCTGGAATGCCACGGCTGCAATCTGCTCCCAATCCTCGAGAGCCTCCAATTGATATGTGCTGATTGCAGCAGCACAAAACTCTTCAAAGTCCAACTTCTTATATGACAATGCTGTCATCTGAAAGGTGAAAGGACAATAAGCTTCAATGTTAAGTGTGTATTTGAACAATTCAAAAGAAATATCCATGTACGGACACAGACAGAAGACAGACAAAACATCTATGGAAGCTAGCCTTTCAGTAGTAAAATGGCTGGATCACATGCTACATTATTCGGAGATGAAAGCAGGCTACATTATTTCTAACCACTGGAGCTTAATCTCACATTTACAGTAGAAAATAGTTTAAACTTGACTTCTGACTGATTCTAAAGATCAGATGCATCTTACCGCATTCAGAATATCATGCACCCTTGACTCCCTCATAGCTTCAGTAGCATTTCCTAAAAGAGCCTGCAGTTTCACAACACTTGTAACTTCTGATTTCACAATTGACAGAGATAGCTAAAGAGAAATCGACATCTCTTCTATCATATTTGAACAGTTCAGTCTTAAATGTCTTATTCTATTTATTCGGAAAAAGATGAATAGAGAAGTTGTCAAGATACTAACCAATCTGAAGTTCTCAATCGAGACACGACCATCTTTACTAGGTTCCAGAAGCATAAATTGAGCTCTTAGGTAAACCAGTTCATCTTCCGTTAAAGCTTTAGAAAGAGCCTGAACGCATAAAGTCACAACAGTATTTCAAAACTTAGCATATTGTTACACTGACTATGCATTCTAATCATACTTTTGTCGAATTAAAATTTGCACATCAGAAGAGCAATCCATCCATGAAGAAACAGCACCACAAGAAAGAAATTCATCAAATAAAAGACACTACCATATCATAAATCACTAAGAAGATTACTATTATAACAGGGTAAACCATGAGACTGATTAAAGGTGAGAAGAAAATGAAATTTTCATGCAACATCTATAAGCAATAATCAAACAAATGCCACAAACACTCTCTGGGGCAAAGAGCCAAGAGAACCATCTATTTTTTTGAACAGGTAGCATCTAAAGAGAACCGTCTATTAATCGACCACTAACCAGATTGCTAGAATGGAGTCTTCATTTTCTATCAAGTGTTAACGAGAAAAGCTCTAAAGCAAATCAATGGAAGAACTCAAAGGTAATATGGTGACACGAAGACCCTCCACATATTATCCGGGTGATGCTTAAAATGCAAGAGTGTATACAAGGAGGAAAGTTGGACACTAGCAGGAATTTTTTGAAGTGAATGGCCAGATAAGCATTCCAACTGTAGACTTGCAGGTGGAAAGTTATCTAAGCATGAATGAGAGCCAAAAGTTGAACATGTAGTAATAAAAAGAAGAAGAGAGCCAAAAGTTGAATGTGTAGTAATAAAAAGATACTAACTTGGATACCCACCATGCCAACTGCATTATCATATTTGTCAGTACCTTATTTGGTTTTACAAATACTCTATTTTTCTTATGAAATTTCTACTTTTTTGTTTTCCATCAGCCATCCGTTTGCTCTTCTGGACTACCAAAAGCTTCAGTAATCACAGGAATTTAGTCTTCCAAAACCTAACTCCCCCAGAAATAAAAACCTTCTATATAGGGTCAAAAATTATTCCAGCTGTAATTCCAGATGAATGCCACTATTTTCTTAATTCGAGAATACAGTTCAACTACAAGATGTGTTTTGAACGTTATAGTTGTCATGCTATAACTGTCAAACAAGGACAAGGAAAAACAGAGAAAAAGAAAACATCATACCTTTAGTGCTGCACGTTTGAGAGGTGTAGCATGCAGATATGACTTCACCAACTTATAGACAAATATATCCAAAGGAATAGGATGGCTTTCACTGCGCAACCATGGATGCGCTGTAATTGGAAAAATCTGTATTAGTTTATACTTCTGCAAGAAACTGTGTGTATGGACATAACGAACACCCAAGAAAATTTAATAGAATATGGTTTAGCCAAAAATAACAAAATAAGCAATAATAACACCACTCCCACCGACAACCCCCACCATACTTTCAGTTCAGAAAAGTTTAAAGCATACATCAAGTACACCTTAATGAAAGTTTTTTCACCATATATATTGACCATCCTATGGAATTGAATTAAAAGGTACACCATCCATCACATCATACAGTGCTCTAACCAATCGATTCGGTCAAGCTGACCTACCACCAGGTTGGAACTCTCATGTGGAAAACTAACAAGCTGAGAAGTGATAATCAATGGTCAACCAATGAATTAGTGAAGGAGTGATAAACTTACTCAAAGCTTGAGCAGCAGTCATCCTCTTACGATAGTCCTTATTTAAAAGCCTCTTTACGAAGTCCTTGGCCTCAGGAGACACAGAAGGCCAAGGCAAGTCTTCAAAGTTAGGGTCAGATCTCAATACTGAGCGAAAAATCCCAGATTCAGTCCTTGCCCAGAATGGTCTGCTTCCACATAACAAAATGTAGGTAATCACCCCAATACTCCAAATGTCTGCTTCCAAACTGTAAGATCTGTGGAGAACTTCTGGTGCCACATAGTATGCGCTTCCCACAATATCGTTAAGTCTCTCATCTGCAAAACCCCAAATGTAGTTCGAATAATATTAGACTTGTGGGTTGATCAAAGCATGGGTCCTTTGAAAATAATACACACCAAGAGAACTTCTCAATTAACCACAAGGAGTTAAAAGAGTTTGTAGGTAACCAATCTGTAGTTGTGGCAACGAAGTTTCTTAAATCACTAATACCATTGCCCATGACTTTTTTGTTATAAGAAATAGACCACTGCCGATGTCGTGTTTCTTTCTCTCTCTGATTTAGGGGGTGAAGGATTAAGCACCAGTAGCCAAGTTGTTTTCTTTAGTTGTTTCACACTTTTACTCCAGTACGACACCATGATAGCAGAACAAGGATTGTTTCTTCATAGCTCATCATTTATGCTGTATTATACCAAATTCATTTCGGAACAAAACAAGCAGACAAATACTAGCAATTCTTTTCTGAACAAATCATGAAGCCAATGAAACATTCAACTATAAACCTTAACGGTAGTTTACTCCAATTATATAGAGAACAAACTACTAGCTCGACACCGATAACTTACTGTGAAAAAGAATTAAGAACTACTACTACAGCCATGGCTCAATACTAAACTAATTGCCGTTAGCTGTTTGAATTGCCTTTATCGGCTCCATTTTACAAGTTCCCTAAAACTATGAATTCTCTTATTCTCAACTACCCTTACGCTATCATACAATCTCTTATGAAACTAGAAAAAACTTTATCAAACCCAGATCTAATGTGACTATCACTTACAACTAAACCTTAATTCAAACTTGTTGGCATCGCCTATGCAAATACTTTGTTTTCACTGTGTTCTGCTGTTCACCAAGTCCACATGAACTCCAACAGATTGTTGGTCTGTTGCAGCAAAGTCTACCTCGTCTCACTGTAACAACTTCAATCTTCCTGGTGTCACACCTTCCTATTCACATCAAGTGAGAAGGAAGAACTGGTTTAAAAAGGAATTCTGTTCGCAGGAACAGTTTGGATGGCTCTAAAGAAGCTTTATACAATGCCCAAAAGCAGGCAAAAAAGTCACTACGTGAGAAGAAGACAATCATATTGTGGAGAAGATCTAGTAGTCCTCTAGGTTAAGTGCTTACTGACTTGAGTGATTTCATACATAATTAACTAGGTAAACTAGTAGAAATCACCGTACACACAGAGCATCAGAAGCCTAATTGATACACATGGCCCAGAGGCAATGATGTGTCCTCTCATTCTTCCAAGCATGTTAAAATTTCAATCACAAGTCACATGCAACAATAACCCCCCATTGCAAAAAATGACATCAATAACTTGGAACAGAATTCTTGTATAGTAGCTTATACAGATTTTAAGAAAGCGTGTTAAAAAAGTTACCTGGTCTTATAAAGTCAGAAAGACCAAAATCAATGAGCTTCATATCAGCATCTTCATCTCGGGAGGTGAAAAGGAAATTCTGTGATGCAGGGCAAATGAAAAGGCATTGTTAACTACAATACCACAAGGAAATAGAAAGAAATTACAGTTTTCATAGAGAGCAAAATAACAACTACAAACCTCAGGCTTCAGGTCACGGTGGACAACACCTTGGAGATGACAAAATGCAACTACGTTTAGAATTTGAACAATAATAAGTTTGGCATCATCCTCTGAATATTTACCACCTCTGCATAGAAACATAGAACATTGAAATACAAACTACAAGCACTCAAAGAAGGTTATTTAGTTTATGAAGATTATTCCATTTACCTTGACAATATTCTGTCAAGTAATTCTCCTCCTTCACACAATCTGCATATTCAAAAGTTAAAAAGAACATAAGGGACAAAGCTATACTAGTGGGAGCAGAATATTATCTGCTCATTTACTCAATCAAAATTCTGGCAGATCTTGAAATTATTTGAGGTTTAGCATTGGTTACAAAAATCTGCTTATGAGAAGTAAAATGAAATATATAAAAACTGCCAAAATCAAATGGGAATTGAAGCACATACTCCATTGCTATGTACACATTATTAGCATCCTCACAAGCATCGTGAAATTTCACGAGATGTTTGTGGCCTGATAGAGCCCTCAAAATCTTCACTTCCCGTCGCACATCTTCGATGGAGACCGCAGTTGTCATCTGGACATAAATTTGAACATCATTCGGTAAGTCAACAATCACTGGGTAACAAGCAGCATTATGCAAGACTGGGTATCAAATAGTAGCAATGTAATCAAACTATTCAACAAAAAATTTTGTCCATTCCAAAATGCTGGATTAAAAGAATCAGACCAAATAAACTTAGCTCAGAAAACAAAACAAAGACACGGATGTTAAGCAATTCAAAACAATAACAATGAATGCTCCACTTCGAACTTCACAATAAAGTCTTTCCCACTTGTCATTGTAGCACATATCAACACAAAAAGAGAACAAGACCAGTTGGGTTAAGACGGTAAATAAAAACAACTCAATAAATATTTGAAAATGTGGGAAGTAGATCTAGGTATAAACGACAGCAAAAAAGTAAGAAATGTATGCATAATCTCAAATGAATTTAACATGACAAATTGTTTAGATAAGCATTCGTTTACATCGTCCACAGATGTATGAATTACAGTAATCCAGGAAATACAATTTGTGATCTTTGTGATTTCACCCGGTGAATATAAGTTACCTATGAGGCTGAGCTTACGCAATTTGACTTTGTCTTATGGATTTCAAAAATTTCTATGGATTTCAGAAGAAGTTTCACCTACAAGAATTAAGACAAACAGGAAAAGAATTGGGAGAATAATTAAAGACACGTGTATTGCACCTGAGATGCTTTAGGTATGCCTTTTCCAATGCATAGGTTTACATTTCCCAATGTAAGACACTTACACTCTTCTATGTTTCATGTACATCTAATCTTATTACGAACAACCTACCAAACTCTCCCCATGTTACAGGAGAACCAGGAACAAAAGCCTTGTTTAAGAGAACTCTAGATTGACTAAATTAAGCACTTCCGTTCAATTTGCATTAAATTTGGCCCAACAGATCTTTACCAGAGAATCAATGAAAATTCTGTAGTGCTTAAAAACTCTTCCAGATAAGGAATACTCGGTGGTGCCAAGTAAATAAAATTGCCTTCCCTTCTTTCAGAAACCTTTTCCAAATAAGGAAGATACTACAATTACTAGAAATTCCAACCAATTTAGGAATGAGGAGACTAAACCCAATCTTTGTACTTTCCTATATATTTTAGAATCATTTTCACCATCATGATGAGAGTAGTCATGAATCTAGACATTCACATGTACTACTAAAACACATGCTTAGGAACCACTACTGCACACATTAACAATCAGTAGCGGACCCTGGATTGTCATTAAGGGGTATCAATGGTTGTAGTAAAAACAAATATAATTATGAGGCTAGTAGGACTAAAACACACAACCTCATGAAATTTTCCGACAAAGGGGTGCCACTTGACACTAAGGGTGGGTCCGCCCCCGTTAACAATGTTGCACGCAACCTTAATGTAAAAATGGTTGTAACTAGAAGAGTCCTAATATTTGCTATCCTCAAAAGCATGGATGCCACTCAATATGCAGCCACTTCCTAGTACTTTGAACAAGAGATCAATTCCAAATTTCGAACAAGCCCTCAGACATTTCAACTAAATCATAAAAAAGTGAGAATAAGTTGCACACAAATGTATGACCTAGTTGTCAATGAAGCACGTAAAAATTTTGGAGCCCAATGATCATTTAACAATACAGACAAAAACTCTAGGTGACTTCATCCCATCCACCTATTAGCAATACAGACAAAAAACGTTAAGTGACTTCTTCCCATCTGCCTAAGTCTTGGTGTAACAAGTGGCCCAATAACTTTTTAACCGATACTTGTGATGTTGGGTGGTTGCTAGTACTTCGTGAAAATAATTCAGGTGTGTGCAAGTTGGCCTAGACATCACCATTATAAAGAAAAAAAAGTTGAAAATAAGTTAAGTGAAATGTATATTCTTGAAATACAAAATGAAAGACCATTTTTTCCTAGATATATAGCCGGCAAACCCTAAAGCAAAGTATGGACCAAATTCAGTGTTGTCAAAGGCGCGCTTAAGCCCTGAAGCGAGGCTCAAAATGTGTTGAGTGCTTCGTCCCACTTACTGTGCGCTATAATGTCATCATCTAAGTTCTAAGGCATACTTTTCCTTGCCTTATGAGCCTCTTTTGAGGAGGCGACACTAAGCAATTGGTATTTCACTTTATCGTATTTTTTTTCAATTTCTTTGTTAATATATTTGTGATCCATGCTTAAAATTATTAGTTTTGGACTAAAAATATATATGCACTTTGCGCCATTTTTCATTAAAACTCAAACTTTATTTGCGCTTAAAGCTCAGAGGACCTTAGAGCTTTTTTGCGCTTTTTGCTTTTAATAACACCGACACCAATCACTTATAGCATTCTAACTTAATCTCTCTTAAGTTGCTTGGACTCTTCACTTTTGGTGCCGCACCCGTGTCGCCACTTCGTGGGTGTTTGTGTGGGATCCGTACCCAGTCTGGTCTATTAGTTTTGGTTACTTTGACTAAACTCAAGGGAGAAATTCTGGACAGATTCAATAACTTAAATAATTAAAACACAAAATTATGGTGAAATTGAAGAAAATGGAATACACTGTATAATAAATTTCTATTGTCACTCTCTTTCCTTTTATCTTCTTCCAGGATTCTCCTCTTTCAATATTTTGTCCTCAAGTTTTCAACATAATATCTCAAGGTTTTAAAACTCTAATTGTAGATATTTGAATCATTTTTAGTTGAATCCTTGTAGACGTGTTCTTGATTCTTAAAATTCTTATCATAAAGGATCCGACCTCTAGATCTGCACCCTTATAGAACACTCGCACCCGAGTCCGTGCAATTTATACTCTCTCTATCCTTTATATGACAACATTACTATTTAGGGAGTCAAATAACTTTTTCTTGAAAACTGTTTCACATTTTTTTAGTAATTTAGTTAATACTCTTGATCTATATATTTTAGTTAATATTTATGGTATTCTTTGTGTAGTTTCTAATTATTAAAGTTCTATGAGAAAAAGATAGCAAAGTTGATATAGGAATTGAAACCAAAAATTAGAAAGTTACCCTCACTGAACCCTTTCATTCGTTTTTAAATGGATGGAGTATAAAAAAGACAATTTGACATCAAAATCACTAGCATAGCATTCCTTCAATGACTTTAAGATCAGTTGATCCACATAACCCATCGGGGTGGCCCAGATAGTTTGGCTTGGGAATTCCATAATGAAGGTCTCAAGTTTTTGACATAATATCTCAAGGTTTTATAACTTTAATTTTAGATATTTGAATCATTTTTAGCTGAATCCTCATAGACGTGTTCTCGAATCTTAAAATTTTGATCATAAAGGATCTGACCTCTAGATCTGCACCCTTATCAAACACTCACACCCGAGTCCGAGCAACTTATATTCTCTCTATCCTTTATATGACAACATTACTATTTAGGGAGTCAAATAACTTTTTCTTGACAATTGTTTCACATATTTTTAAAGTATTTTAGTTAATACTTTTGATCTATATATTTTAGTTAATATTTACGGTATTCTTTGTGTAGTTTCTAATTACTAAAGTTTTATGAGAAAAAGATAGCAAAGTTGATATAGGAATTGAAACCAAAAATTAGAAAGTTTGACCCTCACTGAACCCTTTCATTCTTTTTGAAATGGATGGAGTATAAAAAAGACAATTCGACATCAAAATCACTAGCATACAATTCCTACAATGACTTTAAGATCAGTTGATCCATATAACCCATCGGGGTGGCTCAGATACTTTGGCTTGGGAATTCCATAATGAAGGTCTGACGTTAGTAGCCCTACGACAACAAGAGTTGGCTTTTAGGGTTGAACTCGTCGCACAAGGCTTGCCTAGTGTGGTTGAACTCGCCGCACAAGGCTTGCCTAGTGTGGTTTACCTCTCATAACTGATTTCCAAGCTATTGCACAAGAGTCTTCTCGATCTGGACCCTGTCATGCTTTAGTCTTCTCTTCTCTTTGACTTCAAATCTGTTTTTTGTTGTTTTTTGTTGGTGGGGACTCCCTTTGTGACGACTGACTAACCTTCTTACCATGGGCCAGTGTTATGGAAAGACCGTCCCCACCGTCCGCGATGCTGATGGAGCTATCACCGATGTAATCGGTGATTCCGATCATCCGTTGCCGCAGACGCCAGTCAGCAACAACTACTTTCCGTCTGTGAAAAACACTCCGGCTCGATCCTCTGCTAACAGTCCTTGGCCTAGCCCTTACCCTCATGGTGTAGTTGGTCAAAAGCTCCCACAAATTAGTATTTTATTTTAGAGAAGATTTAGTGAAGCTTGTCATATACACTGCTCTTCTTTACAAAACAAAGAAACACACATTCCATGTGTTAGATGATTGATAAAGACTTATGTAATGCAAACCCAATTCAAGGATGAGAAAACCGACGAGCATATTTCAACTCAAATTAGTTTAGCCTGCACATATATACCCCATAATTGAAAATTCATAAAGGTTACCAAATAAGAAGAGAAGCAACAATTTATGAGCTTCCAAAAGAAAATTGGAAAACAGATTCAGTAATCTTCAGATTCCATTGTATTTATTAGGCACGAAGCTGGTAAGAATGGCACTTGAATGTCATAGGCCAAATATGGTCATGAAGTAAAGTTCCTAGTAAAGGAGAAACAAGTTGAGTAAACTGCCCCAGAAATGAGAACATGGCTAATAAGATCCCTAGAAGATCGATACAACCCAGGGAGAACCCAAAGCTATATAAACCCAATTCCATAATGGGTGGATTCTATTGCAATGTATGGGACTTGAGTCCCACATCGGTTTAATTGGGTTTATATAGCTTTGGGTTCTCCCACCCTAAAACTAGCTATTGAGGTGGGAGAGCCCAAAGGCTATATAAGCCCCACACAAGTCCAATGCTTTCAAATATATGTTGGGTGAGAGTCGCCAGTATTACTAAGTTGTGACACTACAAACTGTTATCATAGTCATATTTAATGTTTAATGGTCATGTCCAAGCATACTGCTCCATTGTTTTTATAAAAATGGAGCAGTATGCATAAAAACAATGGAGCGTAATTGACAAGTTCAATGCTTTTTCAATAAAATCAGAACAAAACTTTAACCAATTATTTGGTTTTAAATTGGTTTAATCAACAGACCATACACAGTATCATTCTTAATATTTTAGTTAAAATAAAAATTCTGTAGGCAAAGAATGAGTTCAATAGTGGATTACAGAATTTAGAAGGGTGCGATTCCTCAAATGAATCATGGTATTCGCACCCTTCTCGGTAAGTATTTCCTTCATAACATGTTACCGCATACATCTAGGAGTAGTTGACGAGTACGAGATAGATGTCTGAAACCAGATTAAAACATAGAAGTACATGTGGAAGATAATCTGCTGTTGCAGATTAAAGCAGCTATAATGGAGCGTAATTGACAAGTTCAATGCTTTTTCAAACAGGAAGAAACAAACAAATGGAAAAACTACCTTGGTTTTGGAGATGATTTTGACAGCAACAGGCAAGTCCTTAAGTTCTCCTTTCTTTCCCACAGCATGACAGGTGTGACCAAAATGCCCACGGCCGATCTCTTTCCCCAACTCAAACTTCGCCCCGAAATTCTTGTTGTAACCAAAATTCTTGTCCAACGATTGATCAGGTTCAGGTGTTTCATCCTCAGGAATTGGCCCCTCGGCGGGCGGCTTCGCATGGCCAAATCGCTTGGCAAGGGACGCCTTGATGTGCTTAGCTGGAGACGGCGGAGGAAACGGTCGTTTGAAGAACCTTCTAGGCGTGGACCTAGCAGGTGACGGCGTCACACCAACTACCCCATGAGGGTAAGGGCTAGGCCAGGGACTGTTGGCAGAGGATCGAGCCGGAGTGTTTTTCACAGACGGCAAATTGTTGCTGCTGACTGGCGTCTGCGGCAACGGATGATCGGAATCACCGACTACATCCGTGATAACTCCATCAGCATCACGGACGGTGGGGACGGTCTTTCCATAACACTGACCCATGGTAAGAAGGTCAGTCAGTAGTCACAGAGGGAGTCCCCACCAGCAAAAAAACAACAAAAAGAAGTCAAAGAGAAGAGAAGACTAAAGCAAGGAAGGGTCCAGATCGAGAAGAAGAAACAGAGAGACAGAGCAAAGAGAGAAGGATCTGCGGCGAGAAAACGATAAAAAAAAAAAAAAGAGAATGAAAAGGAGAGGAGGGGGCAGTCAGAGGTCAGAGTCAGAAAAAAGGAGAGTGTGTGTTTGAGGTGAGTTTATATACAGACAGAGAGAAGAGAAGAAGAGGAAAAGAGAAGTAAATGAGAATTTGAAAATGGTCAATTGGAAGAGATGCGCGTAATCTGGGATTTTATTTGAAAGACAAGCCCAGATGTTGTTCCATTCTTCATCTTCCGCCCCACATTTTAGCTCTTTCTTGCGGCTTTGTCCTTTTCAAATTTCCATTTTCCTACTTTTTTTATTCTATTTTAGTTTTGTCTGAAATTCATGGATAATAAGGAAGCCAAACTCGGAGTTGATTAGT
Organism: Solanum acaule; assembly: GCA_036250505.1. Taxonomy (NCBI): domain Eukaryota; kingdom Viridiplantae; phylum Streptophyta; class Magnoliopsida; order Solanales; family Solanaceae; genus Solanum; species Solanum acaule. The sequence continues at coordinate 8,513 of JAJOOR010085575.1, read as the reverse complement.
CCTTTAGTTTAGTGGAGTCTTCCATTTTGCACCCCTAATTTTATTATTATTTGCACCTTAATCTTTTTATTTTCTTGCAAAATAATGAAAGTACTCTACTTAATATTCTTTTCATTTTAATTTTGTTATTAATGTGGATTTGACCTGAAGTTTAATAAAATTAAAAAAAAAAATTGACTTGTGGTCTTAAACTAAAAATAGTAAAATGTATTAAATGTCATTTAATCTTCTGGTCACATGTTGCTTTTTTGTGAAGAGTCAAAAGTAGTGGCGGAGCTACGTGTATTTGAGATGTGTCAATCGACACCCTTTCGCTGGAAAATTATACCGTATATACACTCTTTGACTTCTTCCTAAATTTATATCGTTATTTGACGCTCCTAAGTGAAAATTTTGGCTTCACCGCTGGTCAAAAGCTCGATCAAATTTGTTAACCCCAATCTATGTCCAATTTGATTCAATCTATTAACCTCAATTTGAGACTAAAGCAAGTGAGGTAGCGGCTTCGGAGCAAGACTTTCATATTTTACTAATGATTACGTGATACATCAACGCTGAATCGGTAATACTGAATTAGATTAATGACCGATTCTTTTGTAACCTTATAATGGTTAGTATTTCTTACCGATTGAGTTGCAATAACTTTGAATGGTAAGAATCGTGGTAGAATCGACTCAATTAAAAACTAATTTTAGTAGTTCACTCTACATACTTTTAGTTTGAAGTAGAATGTATTGGTTGTATTTGCATTTTGATGATTGGGAGGGAGAAGAAATGTAGTGTGTGTGTATAGGTAAGAAATGATGTGATAGTTTGGTCGGATTCTCTATCAACCCAATTATCCACCTATTTTGTGGCCTTATCTGTCTCGACAAACCACAAGAAAATTGCCAATTTTTGGATCCACTTGTCTTTTCATTTCTTTGCCTACGTGCATCAATACTTATTCAAATATAAAGTACTCTTCTAACAAGGACAACTACTTTATAAAATAGTACTATTGACTAATTATAAATAGCAAGTATATTTTATAGTACTAGTTTCTTCCTTTTTTTCCCACGCTTTTATCTATATATAATTATTATTAATTATTTAAAATTTACTAACTCGATTATCGTACTCTCGCTTGAATATTCCTAGAAACTTAATGAAATAATTGTGATTACTATATTGAAATAGTTTAAATTCATTATTGACGTTGATCTTTAAAATAAGTAAACATTAAATTATTTATCTAGTCAGAATTATACCTGAGTAACATTTTCTATTCCTATTTTATTTTCTCTTGTTGTCTATGGAGTTGTTATAGTTTTATTTAATAAGGGAGACACTTTCTTGCAATTTTATCAGCTTGTTTTATTCTAAGATTAGATAAATTCATCAAAAATATACCCCACATGAGCATTCATTGTATAAAGGTTATATAGAGATTTAAAAATTGTCCTTAATTAACTACTCCAACCATTACTATAAAATGTTGATTTGTTTTTCGGCTATTTTATATATATATATCCTTTTTTTTGTGGATATATTAATTATACATATTCCCAATACATTCTGTGGCAATGACATGATTTTCTCCTGGAACTGAGCTCATTTTAATCAAATTTTTGTTTGAGTTATGACTAGTTAGACTGAAAAAATCAAGGTGGTTGAATATCAATGGCAAATCAAATTAAGTGTGAGAAAAATGAATTTTTGGATTTAATTTAATCCCAAAAATCTATTCTATGGTGAACATTGCACTGAAGTCATAATTAAGTTCAAACGTTGATGTGAGACTCTTTCACACGTCCATCATGTTTAGGATTAGACATCTAGACAATGAACAATTTATCATGAATGGCCAACAATAGAAAACATAAATTAGAAAGGTAACTATTTTGATATCGGATACAAAAATAAATATTAAATCTAGCTCGATCTTAAAAATTAGCTACCTTAGAAAGTAAGGATTGCTCAATTAATCATATATCATTAAAGAGATCAACCTAACTCATCCTGTGAAGTACTTAAACGTAAGTTAAAAAAAAAAAAATCAATAATTGAGTCAAACATATATTACTCTAGTATTTAAATAAAAAAATTTAAAATATTAAAATTTAACGAGAAAATTGTGGTCGATCGTCACTAGGATTGAATATGATATTACGAATTACTAATGTTAAACTTGATTAAGGATATAACAACTGCATTTTTCTCCTCATTTAATACTTTCATTAATTTCCAACTCCAACCTAAGAGGGATTTCATGTGTAGCATCACTTGCATATAGCTTGTTCTTTCTTATTCTTTTTTCGAGGAAATGAGATCTCTTATCCACTTACAATTTTAATTTAAAAAAATATTTATAAAAAAATATTTTATAAAAAGACATAAAACTAAAAACAAATTCATAAATGGGCTAAGAAATCATTTCTCCCTTTGACCAGTTACAAGAATAACAATATATTGAGGCAAAATTTGTGATGAATTCGAAATATTTTATGCGATTAGGATGTTCTTTAATAAAGTGGCTCAACAAACTAGATACTCTATCAATTGAATAAAGGGTTAATTACACTAAACACCTCTATAATATAACTTAGTTTAAACTAAATCTCTTATATTTTAAAATCAAGTACTTATACCATTTATACTATAAAATCTTACACTTACACCCTATGTATATCCGCAACTAAGTATATTAAAATATAATTATTAAAAAATTAATCAAAATGATAAAAAAAAGATAAACATTTTTGTTGATTATCTATATACCCGCATTTGATTAAAACGACAAATAAATAGTATTTATCTTTATTTAAATATGTATTTTTCAAGACCCATAAATAAAAATTATTTAATATGATATACCAGCTATTAACTTCCTTACACTTTAAACATAAAAGTTTAAGTTATTTGCATTTTTATTAAACATAATATTTTATTATATAGGAATTTTTTAGTTTTGTTTGTTTATTTAGAGCCCATTTGAATTGCCTTAAATAATACTCCTACTTTCGGTTTGACTTTTCAAGTCAAAATTAAAAAGTCAAACTGAAATGACTTTTAAGTCAAAAGATAAAAAGTAAGAGAGACTTTTTTCATTTTTGACATATTTTAAGTCATTTTTGACATTGTCAAACACTTCATAACTTATTTTAAGACATTTTTGACTTATTTTAGGTTATTTTTTATATTTGTCAAACACTTTTAGAAGTCAAAAACTGACTTAAAAGTAAATTTGACCAATTTTTAAGTCAATTCAAACACCCTCTTAGTCTACAACTTCAAAATTATCTTAAAATAACATTATTTTTAATAATTAATCTGTCTTTTAAAATTAAGATTTAATATACTTAATTTTGGATATATCTCAAATGGAGTGTAAGTGCAGAATTTTCATGACATAAGAGGTGTAAGTGCTTGTTTTAAAATATAAAAGGAATATCGGTAATTGTGTCATATTATAACGTGTTTAATGTAATTAACTCTAATTAAAATAACAAAATCAAGTTCAGATTATATGGAAAATTGACCCTTTGGATTTATTTTTTTATTTTTTAGAAAAGAACTATTTTGATTATCATGCGTGTTAACCTTTGAGCTATAAATTATGACGATATAACATCCAATGCGGAATTTGAAATATTTCTATATATAACATCACGAGGGAGCAGGGAATATATAATAATAATAATAATTAAAAATAAAAAAAAAAAAAAAAATAAATAAAAAAAAATAGTAATAATAGTAATAATAATAATAATAATAGTAGTAGTAGTAATAATAATAATAATAATAGTAGTGGTACTGTGGTAGTAGTAGTAAAATCAATTACACGATTAACATAATATTAAGATCAAGAATGCAAATCTTGTAATGCATCCAAAATAGGGATAATTTCCCTTTTTATATTTGGTCCTTTAGTTATTGGTGATTTTTTATTTTACTCCTTATAATATTTGAATAAGCATATTTATCTTCAATTAATTAAAAAACATGTATATTTGATCCGTTTATATAAGAAAATATATGATGTTTAGAGTCTTTAGATGTCACCCTCAAATATGGATTAACAATATAATTTTCACATAATGCATTAATAATTGAGTGATTTAATACTTAATACATTGGTGAAAATTCGTGATTTGGAGGATCAAAAGTGCAAATATCAATTGATCAAAGGTTGAATGTACTTACCAAAAATTACAAGGACCAAAATTTGAATTTGTTGATACTTTAGGGACTAAACGTGCTAATATTCTTTCAAAAATATATGTCAAGTGATTAATATGTTTCTTTTTTTGGCTGAATAAAATTAAGGATAGTTATATTACAATGTCTATAGGTAATCTAATTTACAAAATAGCTAACAAAAGTATATGCTTTGTATATTTAAGTATAATGTATATATACAGTATGCAGACATGTGATATACATAATTAATATATAAATTTTATATATTTCGATCAAGTTAATTAATAAGTTTGATCAAACTGTACATATTAATAAGTTTCCTTAAAATAACAAAATCTAGTTTAAGATAAATGAATAACTATCATGAATCAATCTAGAGCTTGTTTGAAAATAGCCTCTCTTTTTTTCCGTATAGTGAATAGGCCAGTGGATATGAATCATCACCATATTTTTTCTTCTTTTTCGTTTTGAGTTTTTGGTACATCTGTTCTTCTTTATCATCCAAAAGAAATCACCAAAAATATATATAGAATCTGACTTTCACAGAGTATATTTTATGTATCACAAGTGTATCCATAAAAATGTATAGTACTTAATATGGCCTTTGAAGTACAACTGATGTAGCCAAAGTGTATATTCAATGTATCTTAGATGCATATTGCATGTATTCAGATAAGGTTAGTGAATATAAATTGAGTATACAATAGAGATACATAAAATATACATTTTTTTACCAGAGTTTAATGGGTATAAGTATTTTGGTCATCCCTAACTTATGACGTTTCAGTTTATAAAAAAATTTGATTTGATCAACACCAAGTATTTTTTACTATTTAAATTTATCTTCTTCTTTTTTAATTTTCAAAAATATATATTTTTTTTAAATAGAACTTTTAACTTCCTTTTCACTCCATATTCATCGTTCATCCGTTTATTTGGAAGAAAAATATTTAACTTTGTAATTTTTTGCAAAAAAATTAAGGGTATTTTAGTCATTCTTACAAATGAATAACAAACTTATCAACACTTTTTATCTAATACACAAGAGTCTGTTTTGATTGACTTTTGATTTATATATAAGCCAAAAGTTATAAGTTGGAAATTCCAACTTATGACTTTTGATTTATTTTTATCATTTTAGCTTTAAACCAAGTGCTTATAAGCACCTTTTAAATTATCCAAACATTTCAAAAGTACTTTAAAACTATTTTGACTTAAAAACATTTAAAATAAATTAATTTAATATTTCTATTCAAACACGTAACAACTGTAAAATTAACTTCAACACTTTAAACTTATCAACTATTTACAATCACCTAATTCAAACGTTCTCTAAGCATAATCAATCAATCAATGCTTCGGAGAGAGAAATTAACGCAGTTAAGGAATGCAATTATATCACTAACTCCGCAAAACTCTGTCCAAATCCCTGACATGCCATTGGCCTAAATTTTTAACGTTAAACGAATGCTGTAAAACAGGTTCACATGGCTTGACTAATTTAAGAATTGTTCCAATAATTTCATGGATCAGAACTAGAGAATATATAATGTTTTAATAATTAAGTAGACTAAAGCATAATATTTTTATCATATTATATTATTAGTGAAAAACATTCTTGCATTAGTTCATCCAGCTAGCTCGTAAAACAAATCTTCTCCGATCAAGTTTTATACAAAAGTCAACATTAATCAACATTATGTGCCTTCAATTAACCAAAAAGGAAAAAGGACTTAAAAAGTTCACGTAGTTCCAAAGTTATCTTTGAAAGTTAATTTTTTGCTTAATCAATTCTAGATCTCCTTTTTACCCCTTCTTTTGACCCTAATCCCTATTAAGACAAAGATCATAGATATATTTGGACCATTTCTCGATTTGTGTGTATTATCTTTGTGCAGGAGTCATGCTAATCTTTTCTGTAACGTTCTAATTTTATCGGATATCCCCTAAGGATTTGGTTGAGAAGCCCATTAATAATTGACTATATTGTTAGGGATTACGTAATAATCACACCTACTTTAATTTCCCAACCCCTCCAATATTTTCTTCCTTTTATCATTTAATTCATTTTCAACATTCATATATAGTTGACGCATTGTTTTTCCTTTTTGGTGTGTACTTAGAGTAGCTTCAAAGGGACTTTTCTCCAAGTGTCCTCTCTAGCTCCTTCTTTTCAAATAAAAGCTCATGACTTGTTTGTAACATTATGGAAGAAGGCATGCATCAGCACCAAAGTGTTGCTGCAAGTGATGTATGATATGATGTGACTTAAAATTAACGAGACAGATTTAAGATTTGAAATTTATGATTTTTATATTGAAGTTTATTGATGATGACAAATATTTATAGGTTTTTTTTTTTGTTGAATTTTGTATTATATATTTGGACAAAAGGTATTAATCTAGATTTGCTCTAGCTAACTTAATTATCACCAATAAATAAAGTTAGAAATGAATTATTGAAGTGTAGAGTTCAAATTTCACGCAATAATAACAACAAAATTCTTATTTATCTAAGCTTTATTGGACAAAATAATCAACTATATAGGTACCCATACTTTGTATGAGATTGTAAATATTATCAGAATTGTTTAAAGTGCGTGCAAACTAGTCAATGCCAACATGCATCTCAGTCGAGTAGCTTCTACACAACTTTGTTCTTCCAGCATGACAATTGACATGCTTCTTTTGGAGAAAAATAACATTGTAATTGACGTCATGACTAATTTTTTTTATTTTTTATTTTTGGTTTAAAAAATCCAAGAACCGACACCTGCCACTAATTATAACATCTCATTTGATATACACGATATATACACAATTATGGGAGGGATTACATACTAGTACTAGTTACTACTTTTGGGGTCTTTATAGTCAGAATGGTCAATGTGGTTTTTAAATCAGGGAAAACTACATAAATTTGAACCTATTAGGTAATGTATTTATCCAAATTGGATTCAACCTAATATATTTACAAAAGAAAACTGGGCAGGAAAATATTTGTATTGTATAATTATAAGTGTATAGGACAAAGATATATGTATTTGCATGTGTATATACAATTTTCTCTCGCTTTATACAAACAGAAGCGCAATTTATACATTTCGTTTCTGTTTGTATAAGAGAGAGAGGCGAGGATGGCGAGCGAGATTTGGGAGAGTGGCGAGCGAGATCTAGGTGAGGGGAGAGAGGGGAACGAAAATATATGTATATATACAATTTCCTCTTACTTTATACAAACACAAACACATTTTATACATTTGTGTTTGTATAAAAGCGAGAGAGGGCGAGCGAGACTGCCACCAAACGAGAGTGGTGAGCGAGATTCCACCAGGGAGAGTGGCGAAAATAGCAATAGTTTGTTATAGGGTACAATTAAATCAAAATATATTTATAGCATTTAATTTGAATTAATAGTTTGCTATTATATACAATTTTTCCAATTCTAATTGATAGTAGTCACTCGTAGTAGGGTTAAAAGATTTTAATTGCCATGAGAGTGAAAGAAAAAGGCCTAGCAGACATTATTTTAAGCAAGTGTTAGTGAAACAAAAAGATATATTGTTGTGACATATTGGTGAAAAGATCTCCATTGTAATTATATTTATTATAATGTTCATTTAAAACAGCATGCACTAGATGTACAAGTTCAGAAACATTCAATTCATGAGGATATAATAGTCCTTAAATCAACAAGAGGTCCCAAAATAAAGAGGAGTCCGGAGCCTAAAGGGCAAAAAAAATTGTCAAAAATTCCAAAAGGGGACATCACTTTTTTTTCTAACCAAAAGGGCAAAATCGCTGCGTCAGCAGCGATTTCGTCTAAAAAAAAATGTTCTTTTTTTTTATTAAAAATCGCTGTCACAGCAGCGATTTTGTAAAAAAAATAAATAAATTATTTTTTATTAAAAATGTGTTAATTTTTTTTTATTATTATTATTAAAAATCGCTGCCATTGTAAAAAAAAGAATTTTTTTTTTGCTGTGGCAGCGATTTTAAGTCAGAATTTTTTTTTCCTTACACATCGCTGCAGGGGCAGCGTTTTTCATGCCGAGTGCTATTATTTTCATGCCTATTATTATTTATTAATAATATAAAAATGATAAACAAGACGACAGTATACTCAATAAAATTGTTGAAGCATGAGGAAAATTGAATTATATATCATAAATAATAATAAAAGAATATTAAATTCAAAAAAAAAACTTTTTTTTTTAAAATCTTAACCAAATTCGCAGCGATTTTGAAGAAAAAAAGTTATTTTTTTTTTGAGAAAATATGCAGCGATTTTTATTTTTGTTTTGTCAGAAGCCCTTTTGGTTAATTTTTTTT
>JAJOOR010085571.1:0-52817 GCA_036250505.1 Solanum acaule | reverse complement strand
GACTGCAACCTGTGCTTGAGTGATGATTTTTTTCTTAACATAAAGGAGAAGTTGGAAGACACCATTGAAACATTGGAGGAGTTGGAAAAGCAAATTGGCCGCCTTGATCTAACAAAATATCTTGATTCGGGTAAACAAGAAACAAGGGAATCTTCAACTTCTGTTGTTGATGAATCTGATATCTTAGGTAGGCAGAAAGAAATAGAGGGATTGATTGACCGTTTGTTGTCTGAGGATGGAAAGAATCTGACTGTAGTTCCTGTTGTTGGAATGGGGGGCGTGGGCAAGACAACACTTGCTAAAGCTGTTTACAATGATGAGAAAGTAAAAAACCATTTTGGTTTCAAAGCTTGGATCTGTGTGTCTGAACCATATGATATTCTCAGAATAACAAAGGAGTTACTTCAAGAATTTGGCTTAATGGTTGATAACAATCTGAATCAACTTCAAGTCAAATTGAAGGAAGGCTTAAAGGGAAAAAAGTTTCTTATTGTCCTAGATGATGTGTGGAATGAAAACTATAAAGAGTGGGATGACTTGAGAAATCTTTTTGTACAAGGAGATGTAGGAAGTAAGATCATTGTGACGACACGTAAGGAGAGTGTTGCCTTGATGATGGGTTGTGGAGCAATCAATGTGGGGACTCTGTCTAGTGAAGTCTCTTGGGCTCTATTCAAACGGCATTCATTTGAAAATAGGGATCCTGAGGAATATTCAGAATTTCAAGAGGTTGGAAAACAAATTGCAAACAAGTGCAAAGGATTGCCATTAGCTCTAAAGACACTTGCTGGCATTTTACGCTCCAAATTCGAGGTGAATGAGTGGAGAGACATTTTAAGAAGTGAAATATGGGAGCTGCCACCTCATTCAAATGGAATCTTACCAGCATTGATGTTGAGCTACAATGATCTTCGTCCACATTTGAAGCAATGTTTTGCTTTTTGTGCAATATATCCAAAAGATCATCTGTTTAGCAAAGAACAAGTTATTCACCTGTGGATTGCTAATGGTCTTGTACAGCAGTTACATTCAGCTAACCAATACTTTCTCGAGTTGAGATCGAGATCATTGTTTGAAAAGGTCCGAGAGTCTTCTGAATGGAATCCGGGGGAATTCTTAATGCATGACCTTATCAATGATTTGGCCCAAATTGCATCTTCAAATCTGTGTAACAGGTTGGAAGAGAACCAAGGATCTCATATGTTGGAACAAACTCGACACTTGTCATATTCAATGGGTGATGGTGATTTTGGTAAACTGAAAACCCTCAACAAATTGGAGCAATTGAGGACATTGCTTCCCATCAATATCCAGCTGCGTTGGTGCCATCTTAGCAAGAGGGTGCTGCATGACATATTGCCAAGACTAACATCTTTGAGGGCACTATCATTGTCTCATTATAAGAATGAGGAGTTGCCAAATGACTTGTTTATTAAATTAAAGCACCTAAGGTTTTTGGACTTTTCTTGGACAAATATAAAAAAGTTGCCAGATTCAATTTGTGTACTGTACAACTTAGAGACACTTCTCTTGTCATATTGTAGTTATCTTAAGGAGCTACCTCTGCATATGGAAAAATTGATCAACTTGCGTCACCTTGACATTAGCGAAGCTTATTTGACGACACCCCTACATCTAAGCAAGTTGAAAAGTCTCGATGTGCTAGTGGGAGCCAAGTTTCTTCTAAGTGGTCGTAGTGGTTCAAGAATGGAAGATTTGGGTAAACTGCATAACTTGTATGGATCTCTATCAATTCTAGGGTTGCAACATGTGGTAGATAGAAGGGAATCTCTGAAGGCAAACATGAGGGAAAAGAAACATGTTGAAAGGTTATCTTTGGAGTGGAGCGGAAGTAATGCTGACAATTCACAAACTGAAAGAGACATACTTGATGAGCTACAACCAAATACAAACATAAAAGAAGTTGAAATCAACGGATATAGAGGGACAAAATTTCCAAATTGGCTAGCTGATCATTCATTTCATAAGCTAACAAAAGTGTCTCTTCGTTACTGCAAGGACTGTGATTCCTTGCCAGCGCTAGGACAGCTTCCTTGTTTAAAATTCCTTACCATTAGAGGGATGCATCAAATAACAGAGGTGACTGAAGAGTTCTATGGTAGTTCGTCCTTCACAAAGCCATTTAACTCTCTTGAGGAGCTTGAATTTGGAGAGATGCCGGAGTGGAAGCAGTGGCATGTACTGGGGAAGGGAGAGTTCCCTGTACTTGAGGAACTATCAATTGAAGATTGCCCAAAGTTGATCGGGAAGTTGCCTGAAAATCTTTCTTCTCTGACAAGATTGAGAATATCAAAATGCCCTGAACTAAGTTTGGAGACACCTATCCAACTTTCAAATTTAAAAGAGTTTGAAGTTGCTAATTCTCCTAAGGTTGGAGTTGTTTTTGATGATGCTCAATTGTTTACGTCTCAACTTGAGGGAATGAAACAGATTGTTAAATTAGATATTACTGATTGTAAGTCTCTTACCTCCTTACCTATTAGCATTCTGCCGAGTACCTTGAAGAGAATAAGAATCTCTGGTTGTAGGGAACTGAAATTGGAGGCGCCAATCAATGCTATTTGTCTCGAGGCATTGTCTTTAGTAGGATGTGATTCACCTGAGTTTCTCCCGAGAGCACGCTCTTTGAGTGTAAGAAGTTGCAACAACCTTACTAGGCTTTTGATTCCTACTGCCACTGAAACAGTCAGTATTAGAGATTGTGATAATCTTGAAATACTTTCAGTGGCATGTGGGACTCAGATGACATCATTGCATATTTACCACTGCGAGAAGCTGAAGTCGCTGCCAGAACATATGCAACAACTCCTTCCATCTCTTAAGGAACTGAAACTAGTTAATTGTTCACAAATAGAGTCCTTTCCTGAAGGAGGTTTGCCCTTCAATTTACAACAACTTTGGATCTCCTGTTGTAAGAAATTGGTGAATGGCCGAAAAGAGTGGCATTTACAGAGACTCCCCTGTCTCAGAGATTTAACTATCCACCATGATGGTAGCGACGAAGTGGTTCTTGCTGATGAAAAATGGGAGTTGCCTTGCTCTATTCGAAGGCTTAGCATATGGAATCTGAAAACATTAAGCAGCCAACTTCTCAAAAGCCTCACCTCTCTTGAGTACCTATTTGCTAATAATTTACCTCAAATGCAGTCATTGCTGGAAGAAGGGCTTCCTTCCTCTCTTTCTGAGCTAAAATTATTTAGCAATCATGATCTTCATTCACTACCGACTGAAGGTCTTCAGCGTCTCACGTGGCTTCAACATCTAGAGATTCGGGATTGCCATAGTCTCCAATCTCTTCCCGAATCAGGGATGCCCTCTTCCCTCTCTAAGTTGACCATCCAGCATTGCTCTAATCTCCAATCTCTTCTCGAATCGGGGTTGCCCTCCTCCCTCTCTGAGCTGCGCATTTGGAATTGCTCTAATGTCCAATCGCTTCCCGAATCGGGGATGCCCCCTTCTATCTCTAATCTATATATTTCCAAATGCCCATTGCTCAAACCACTCCTAGAATTTAACAAGGGGGATTACTGGCCAAAAATTGCTGATATTCCCACCATATATATTGATTTGGAATCCCAGTAATGATTAAAAAAAAATGGTGCTCTGATAAATTGTAAGTTAAAATTCTTTATTTTTTCATTTATTTTTCTGATTACTTCCCTTTTCTTGCTTGTTAATTCTTTTCCTTTGTTAAATCCTTGAGCAGCACAAAGCGTCTATTGCCACTGTGAAGCTGAGGAATTATCTTTGGATCGGGATGAATTTAATTTTAGATGACAGCAAAAAAGGTGATAAAACACTTCATGTTGACATTATTTGCTTCGGAAAGTTGACAGCACTTCATGTATTCTTGTTCTTTCCGTTTTTCAGTGAGTTAGTTGATCAAAGGACTAAGGAGAATGAAGGTTTAGAGTAATGCACATGCTCACTCATAAATGCATAGCTCTAATAGAATTCAGAGGTATACAAGACACAAAGTTTGTTTCCTATCTCCGTTTTCCTGTTTACAATTCTTTTCCTTGTTTGTTATTTCTTCTTGTTTTTCTTAGTAGTGTTGAACAGTGTGGATCATCTATTGCCACTGTGTGGAGCGAAGCATTTTCATTCTAATTTTAGATGACTATAAGGTGATACGTTGCAACTAATGTAATCTTTAAACTTGCTCTGAGTCTTCTTTTCCTATCTCCTTTTTTTTTTCTATTAGCTTGGCTTGTTATAGCTGAGGCTGACACAAGTTCTGTGTATTGTACAGTTCAACCTTGATTAACATTCAATTGCTCTACCAAGTTCACTGGCTTAAAAATGTTCACTTGAAATGGACTACATCCAGGTTTTCTTCTAACTTTATCAAAGAACGTATTGCTTCTTTTTCCCGTGGGTTGAGGAAGGTGGAGATGGTTTAGACTTTAGAGTAATGCACATGTTTAACTCTTGATTTTTGATATTTCTACTGAGAGAGTTCAAACGCACACGAGACAGAAAGCTTGTCTTTATCTAAAAGCCTAAGCACAATCTTAACTTTATTATCTGATCTCAGCTTAACCATCTTTTTTCTTTCTTTCGTCAGTTGTGCCAAAATTCTCTACTGAATAGACAAATATCAGCTCAACTGTGATCTGTCCGCAGAGTGTAGGTGAAGAAAGGTACTTTCTCTTTTCTCTCGAATTTCATTTTCTTTCATCAGTATGAGAAGGAAATATTGAGCAAGGAGTTTTTCGCGTATGAAACTCTGATGTTTTTTCACTGCTCCAGCTGCACTTCAAAATTGAGAAACTGTAATTGCTCAAATTCCCATTGTATCATTTTGTGCCTTTAACAGGTAAACATGTTTACCGCGAGATGTCCTTCCAGTACTCCTCTGACTCAAAGAATGACTACGCTTGAAATGCTGAACCTTCATTTAGATCAGCACTGTTACAAGGCCAAGTTGATATGTCCAGATGGTGTCGTCCACGAGTTTGGTAATACTTCCATCCTTGATATTACTTTGTTGTGCGCGAGTTTGAAGCATCAGATGGAATTTTATTTTGGAAGTGATGTTATTTCAAGTTATGCATATGATCTTAGTTAAGGTGCAGCAGGAAATATTGCTGTTTTTTCCTCAAGAATGTTTGAGGATTGAGATTATAAGTGTAATTACGAAAGATAAAGTTGGACCTCTTTATAATGACGGACATATTTTTGGCTGCTATAGCGAATGATTGTTATTGTTACACACCATAATAACATTTGATGTTCAGATCTTATTTGGCGGTTATTTTTGATAAAAGAAATAGGCAAGAAGTCATTTTCCTCCAACTTCTTTTATGTTGCTGAACAAAACAAATTATACTTGAAACTAGTTGTATTGTACCTACAAAGAATTAAACTATCTAAACCACATACTATTTCTTTTAAAACTAATTCATATTAAATATTTTAATACGTAGAAAGTTTATGTATACTATCTAGATAACGAGTTGTTGGGAAATTATGAATATACGATAGACATCATTCACCTTCCATACTGCAATTATATATATATATATATATATATATATATCCTATTAATTTAGGAGCTAATCACCAAAACACTTCAGTTTGTAATATTACGTATTTTACCAGATTTTGGCGCATCTAGATATGTTTAGATAAGTCCATATACATGTGTCTCGGTATACATGGGATCAAAATTAAATGTAATTGTATATTTGTATTTAAGTGGATTCGCATGTGTTTGAGATATAACAAATCTCGCTTGCCTCCATCGCCTCTCTCCCATCTGGATTGCCACTCTCCAATGTATTTGTTATCCTAGATACATGTGAATAACATCAGATACATACATATACATGTATCTAGTGTATATTTAGTGTGATTTGCATGTATACGGGGATACATGACGAATCTCGCTCGCCTCTCTCCCTATTTTAGTCTATGTGGCAGTAAAAAAAAATGTATATTCAAGTTTATTTTCCTCAATATCTGGTAGGAAATTCTTAATTAATGGCAAGATACGTAATATTTTGAAAGTATAAATAATAATAATAATATATATGATAGTAAAGTATGTCTAATTACGTAGTTTTTCATTAATACTATATGACATTTTAAAAGCTCTTTTTATTTATTAGTAAGTATCAGACTATCAGTCTATAATATGTAAGTTTGATATTAATGTTGCTTTAGGGTTTAATGTTATTTGGGTCTTTGTATATAAGTAGGTAATTGCTTTGAAAGGTGATGATATGGCTAATGATTGATGTGACTTTTTTTTTTCGAGAAAGGTAACATGTATATTCATCAACACACAATTAACTCCGCCCATGTGAGGGTCACAAAGTATAGTCGATCTCAAATTGAAGTTTGAGGAGGATAAAGTGTATGCAAATCTTACCTCCTATCTCGTGAGGTAGTAGAGAGCCTATTTCCGAAAGACCCTCGCTTCAAGTATCACATAACAGAACAATATAATTTGAGATTAAAACACAATAGTTGATAATTCAATATAATTTGTACAGGTTCTATTGTTTTAATTTTTTCAAGACTAGATGTTTTTTCAACTATTTGAGTAGGAGTTATTAGTTCTAGAAAATCATTTTGTAATTTCATAATCATAATTTTGTACCAAACAGTCATAATTGAATCATGTTGGTAACTAATTAGTACTGTAACTACCTACTATATATCATAACCCCTAATCATATGTGTACAACTAGCTAGGTTAACTTAAAAATCAACTTTTAAATTTTAAAAAATTGAAATTTAACAGGAGTTAATTATTTTGAATGGGTAAATATTGTGTATTTGGTCAAGCCAAACCTAACTCAACTAGCATATCAAGACTTTTGAGAGACTAAAATTGACTTCTTCTAGTTCTTTGCCCTTCTTTGAAGCTCTAGTCCTAAAATTCCCACTCCCATAATATATCACTATTTTTATGTCGATAGCGTCTGAATTAACTTGCATTGTACTTCAATTATTTTACTGAATATATGTTAGTTCTATGAAGAAATCATCTCATATTTTGCATGCATACCTCGAATTTAAACTCTGATCTCTCATAATTATCACCCCACTTGATTAAAACTCTGATATGAAAATACATGACGAATCTTGCTCACATCATTATTTAATTTCATAAAATTGATTAGGGTGGGGTCATTTAGAATTTTGCGAGTCTTTCTTTGGTGGGGATTCTCAAAACAATGTAAAATCCCCCCCACCCCCACCCCCCATTTATTTTCTTTATTTTGTTGGTATATATGAATGTGACACTAACTAGTACTACTAGTTGCAAGCTAGAAATGAAGGGTTAGTTATTGAGTATTGAATATATTGTATTCAACTTAGGCTATCATTCTCAATCTTATCAATAGACTCAAAATCAATATTCTTAGGGAATGACTAGACTTAAAAAGAAAAAAAAATGGCAATGGAAAATAAAATTATCCTTCAATTCCCACAAAGAAACTTCTAGAACCAATATTTTAGTCAAATATTCTTATAAGGTAGTTTTATTTTAGGACCAAGTTTGAATACACATTTCATGACCATGTCTTTGCTTTAAAAGAAAAAAGTATGTTTCACAACTTAATTTCTTTTACTTAAAGTACTCATATTTCACCACCATGACAATTTTGTTCTTTTATTTTATAAAAAAAAAAAAAAAAAAGAAGAATTGTGTTTCATGACTTCAAATTAATTTTAATTTTGAGTAGTAGAGATGTTTCACATGAACCATTAAATAGTATTCCCTCCATCTCACTTTTTATGTGAAACGATATACGAAAATTGAACTATCAATTTTTTTAGTGTGAATTCAAACATAGATTTTTTAAATTTTTTAATTTAAAATTTATATAATCATGATTCAAAAATATTCAAAAAACATATGAAGATATCTATCTCTTTTTTTGACACTCCACATAATTGTTGCACTCTTAATTTATTATTATAAATTAACTTAATTTGTTAATATAAAATAAATTTATACGGTCAACGTACACAATATGAAATCATTAAGATTTCAAAGAAGAAAAAGATACTACAAATTAACATGACCCTAAGCTAACACTTAATTTGCTATTTTAAAAAAAAAAAAATTTAGCTATCAACTTCATCTTTAAATTGTTCGAAATTAATAATATTTTTTGATAATCCATCGCTAAAGACTATATAAGCCGGAGGTCTCAATGGGAAACTGGCTTAAAATTAAATTCAAAGCCGTGTGGACCTTTTTTTTCTTTTCTTTTTTATGACTTTTTTTAATTAAATTATTTCATATAGGGTCGGAGTTGGATAGAATGAAAGAAACCCCTTTCGATAAAAAATTATACTATTTATAAATAATTAAAATTATTTTTTACATATATGTAGTAGATATTGAATCCTTTTGACTTCTTTACGTGGATACTACTTTGTATTTTAGATTCCTTAATAAAAAATTTGATTCCGCTACTGATTTCAAATGACTAAAAATGGAATTATATATATATGTGTGTGTGGATACCCTCCATCATACTTTTGGGACATTGGTGTCCCTGCCGTCCAAAAACTAGAGCATATATGCCCTTCACTCTAACGAAAGACTAAATAGGGACACGTGGCGCAATCTTATCCATCGATTCAATATTTAATAAATGTCGGATCGGTGGATAAGATTATGACATGTGTATCTGTTAGTATAAAAGGTATGTATGCTCTAGTTTTTGAATGACAGGGGCACCAATGTCCCAAAAGTATGATGGAGGGTATCTGCATACCATTTATGATAGTTCGAGGTATACCATTTATATATACATACATCCTCTGCTAATTAACACTGCCAAGTTGACAACTTGGACTCTATTTTTTCTTCTTTCCTTTAGGAAAAAATAAGAGAAAATGTGTACACAAGTACAAGAAAAAAGGACTATAGTGAGCTAGGGGAAATATGATCGATAAAAGCCTTAATTTGATCGTTATAAGTCAATAGTAATCATAAAAAAAAATGCTAAAAGTCCATGTTAATAATATATAATCGAAGTTTAATAAATATATATATATATATTGTGATTAATTAGGTTTTTGGTATGCAATTAACATGTTAAATTGAAATCAATAGAAATAATTAGATCGTTATAAAGATAATTAAATACATTTAGAAAAAAAAGAGAGGTAATTGTTACGAGTATAAAATCGGGATAATTCATAAGGATTGTTAGTTAATCGGTTAATAATCCTAAAATTATATTAAACTCACAATTTTATTGAATTCATAACTTTTATATTGGATTTACTATTAATTTTAATCACTTCTTTCATATATTATACTTGTATTTAGGAATGTTAAATGAACGGGTTAAACTGAATTTGAGAATGTTAAAATGTGATGAATTTATAAATAGGTGAGTTATTTAAGTTAAATTAGACAAAAATGAGTTAAAAATCGAGTCATAATCCGAACCGTTTGTAATTTTATCAGCCTACTTGTATTTGAGGTCAAGTACAATAATGAGTAGAACTTAATTGCACAAGTATTTGACATGAAAGAAACCTCTAGAAACCCAATGTACTATCTAATACTTTCTCTGTCTCATTTTAATTATTGCTTTAGCTTTTTCACGCTAACTATGAAAATCATAAATATAAGATATATTTTATTAAGTTAACTCTACTTAATAAAGATCCATTGATTTTTTTTTCTATTAAATGATATGCATAGTTGTTAATATTGAAGGTATAATTGAAAATAATTATCAATTTTTAACTTTGAATTCGAAAATTATTTTTATAATAAATTTTTGAGCTAAAACGATAGTTGAAAATGAAGGGAAAAGTTATTACTCTCTTTGTCCCTGTTTATATGACTTACTTTCCCTTTTCGCCAGTCTAAAAAAGAATCACAAACACATATTTCTATATTAAGTAACAATTTAACTTTAAAATATATATTTTACACTTAGTAAAATAATTTATAGCCACACAAACATGTATCACTTATTTTAGACCACAAATTTTAAAAGTTTTTCATTCTTTCTTAAATTTTGTGTTAAGTCAAATTAACTCATATAAAATGAGACTTACTTTCTACATTAAGTAACAATTTAACTTTAAAATATATATTTTACACTTAGTAAAATAATTTGTAGCCACACAAACATGCATCACTTATTTTAGATCACAAATTTTAAAAGTTTTTCATTCTTTCTTAAACTTTGTGTTAAGTCAAATTAACTCATATAAAATGAGACGGAGAAAGTAGTATTCTTCAAGTATAATGATGATGGAATATTTATTAGTCTTTCTATACAGCATTAATTAGGTACAAAACTTAGGTAAAATTGAGCTAACTGATGGTGATAATAATAACTATATAGTCAAGAATGTTTGGCCTTCGCCCAATGTCCTACACAAAATTCTTCTCCTTTTTCCACGTTTAATATACTCAGTGGCGGATTCAAGATTTTTAATAAGGAGTGTTAATGATTGTACTAAATTTTTTTTAGAGAAAATACATAATTACCTCATTAAATTAAGACTTGTTTTTTAAAAAGACACTTGAACTTTGCGGGAGTCCTATTACCCCCCTCTTCTTATGTAGAGTGAATTTATTGTCCCATTACGTGTCTATGTGGCATGTAGAGTGTAGTTCACTCTCTGATAGCGAGTGAGCTTAGCCAAAAACGTAAATATATATTTATTTAATTAGAAATGTTATTTTTCTTTTATTTTTATTTATTTTATTGTACTTTCTCCATTTTTTTATTATTATTTTTTTGCTGTCTTCTTCCCCAAAACTCAAAATAAGCCACTACCTCTTCTCTATCTTCTTCAACTTAGAAGACCCATTTACTTCACTCATTTTTTTCCTTGTCTTCTTGCTTCTCTTTGTTCCCTTTTCTTTTTTGTCCCTTATTTTTCAAAAATAATAATAATTGTCAACCTCCTTTGATATATTATTTTTTTAAAATAACATAAAATAAATTAATATGTAGTTCTTTAGCATTTAAATAAACAAATTTCATCGATTCGAGAGTATTATAGTATTTTGTTACCTCCATCGTAATGGAGTTTCGCTGCATAATTGTTTTAATATTGAAAAGAAGATGGTAGATTGAAGGTGATTATTAATTTTCAATTTATAATTTATTAGTAATTTTATTTTAATTTAATAAAGATTTGATGATATTAATGGTGGAGATGAGATTATAATAATAGTGTCATAAAGGCTACTCCCTAGGATTGATGATATGGTGGCCAAGTCGCTATATGGAGGTCTGCAAGCGAAGAAGAAGAAAGAGAAAAAAATGAAGCTAATAATCTAAAGAAAAAACAAAAATGAAAATAAGGATTAAAAATTAAAACATAACACGTGGCAGATTCTTTTTTGCAATTGAGGGTGGCTGAAAAGTTGGATATTTATAACACTTTAAAATTGTTTAAGGGGCTAATAGGACTCCCGTAAAGTTCAAATGTCTTTTTAAAAAACAGATCTTAGTTTAATGGGATAATTATGTATTTTCTCAAAAATTATAATGAGGCTAGGTAGGGTTCAAACATACAACTTCATTGATATTTTGCAACCCCGTAACCAGCAAACTTAACATTCAACTTGTATAAAAAAATGTCAATACTTGTATATATATTTATTAATCAAAATTTGACCTCTATATTCCATGTAATTTTACGGTGAAGGGGTGTCGCTTGACACCCCTTGACCATGGGTGGGTCCGCCCCTGAATATACTTCAAGATAATTTAGCAAATAACACAATAATTATAGTATATAGTACATAACGACTAGTAAATGAAGAAAATTGAATTCATTTAATTTGGACAATGTAAGAATAATTTGTCCCTTTGCTATCAAAAAAGGTTTAATATTGTCTTTCGTTATATTATACTATTGATTTGTATATGCCTTTAATAATGTATTATCAGTTCATATATATATTCATGATATTATAAAAATGACTTAAACTTGTCCTTCCTGATCTGTTAATCCATCAATTATAATCAAAATGCTATATCAACTTATCGTATCAGTCCTTATTTTTTTTATCAGTATCCAAAGTCACCAATACCTTCACCATATGTACTATCACCACAAACATAGCGTTAAGAACACATATGGATCGATAGTATAAACATAAAAGATATATATAGACCAATAATATAACAAAGAAGATAATATTCAAAACTTTTTTCATAAGTGAAGTGACAAATATGACCCTTTTCCCTTGGATATATCATGACATTGTCTTGTTTGGTCAATGAGACTATAGTATGATAAATCAAAGTGACAAATATCACTTATAAAGATCATATTATTACTTTAGGAGTAGTTCAACATGCAATATAAATAGCGATGTTAAAATGAGTGTAAATATAAATAATATGTTTAATTTATTCAGAATTTTAGTATTTTCTTTCAACATAACTCGCTCATTTGTCATTCCTACATATCAACAAAGTAGACAAGACACAAGAGAAATCAGACATTAAGAAAAAATAAATATAAAGTAACATAATAAATTAACAAAATGAAAAAATATATTCTTTGAAGTCATGTAATGATGGAGCTCAATAAACACTCGATGGAATAAAAAGATAAAATTATGAAAATGCTTCAAATCAAAATTGATAAATACAACAAAAATCATCAATAGATGTCTTCTTTTCTTTTATGACTTCTCCTTTTATATATTTTATAGAAAAAAAAAGTTCTCTAAAATTGAAATTCACTTCTTGGATATGTAAAAAAGACAATAAGAGATTTAGGACTAATTAAGACATTTGTGGTTTACTTTATTATCATCCTTATTTTATTTTCTTTAATCGCTAATATTGTTTTTAGAGTATTATCGAGATGATATAGTTATCTAAATTCGAAATTGTATAATTTGTGTAGTTAGCCCTTCTTTTGCTCTCTTTTTTTGGATGTAGAATGCAAATCTCTCCAACAAATTGCTATCGGAAATTTATCATTAAGTAATCGTAAATAGATATATAGATTATTACAACAATAACATAATACTTAATATAATTCTACAAGTGAAATTTGAACAGAATAATATATAAGTAGATTTTGTTCCTATTTTTATAGAATAGAGAAATTATTTATGATACACCCTCATCTCAAAAAAAAAAAAACCACATATAGATTGACAATTATTTTATTAAAACCCCTTCAAAATAGATTCAAACAACTCGAAGCAATTAGTGGTAAAATTTTGAGATTAATGGGTAATAGGAACATGAAAAAAAAAATGTTGTCTTAAAAATAAAAATTTCTTAAAACATAATGTTACCTAGATATTAATATAGTTTAGACTTATTCCCAAATTAAAAGTATTACTATGAAAAATGACATAATTAGAAGCTAATATTTTAATATACTCTATCAGATAACAAGACAATTGATTATTTTTAAATACATATATTGCTTATAATATAATGATACATTTGCATATTTTATATATTTTAGTGAAAAAAAAAAGAAGTTCTCTAAAATTAAAATTCACTTCTTGAATATATAAAAAGACAATATGAGATTTGGGACTAATTAAGACATTTGTGGTTTACTTTATTATCATCATTATTTTTTTTTATCGTTATTATTGATTTAGAATATGATCGAGATGATATAGTTATCTAAATTCTAAATTGTATAATTTGTGTAATTATCCCTTCTTTTGCTCTCTTTTTTTGGATGCAGTAAATCTCTCCAACAAATTGCTATCGGAAATTAATCATTAAATAAACGTAAATAGATAGATAGAGTATTACAACGATAACATTATAATAATCAATATAATTCTAATATTCTATAAATAAAATTTCAACAGAATAAGATATATGTAGATTTTATTTCTATTTTTATAATATAAAGAAATTATTTTTGATACATCTTTATCTCAAAAAGAAAATACACATATAGATTGACAATTTTTAATTTAAAATCCTTCAAAATGGATTCAAACAACTCGAAGCAATTAGTGGTGAAATTATTATTGGGTATAAATAGGAACATGAAAAAAAATTCTGTATTAAAATATTTTTTTCTTAAAAAATAATGTTACCTAGATATAATAATATATAGTTTAGACTTGTTCTCAAATTAAAAGTATTACTATGAAAAATGACATAAATAGAAGATAATATTTTAATATACTCTATCTCATAACAAGACAATTGATTATTTTCAAATACATACAATTGCATATTTGAAAAGGAGTTTTCAAAATTTAAATTGATAAAATTTTTGATCTAAAATCAACAATGTCTTAAAGAGAAATTTCAAGTCTTATAAAGAATTCAGAATTTTCGTTCTAGTCCGATTTGAATTATTCTCATTAATATCCCCCTTTCGCCCTAATGTGTAAAGGGATGAAGATTGTTCAAGTCTTATAAGTTTTCATTCCGAACCAACCTGAGATCATTCTCATCAATATTATTCCTTCATCTTTAATCATAGATTTTGGGTTCGAATTCTTAAAAAACGAAAAACCTATTAAAAGTGTCGCTAAACTCTACAATACACACATTCAAATTTAATCAAACTTTAATATAGATAATGCTTATCGAACTTCAATATAGATAGTATTTATCAAATTTTAATATAGATATTAATTTCAAACACAAAGTGTAGGCCATCACGTCAAATTAATAGGGATCAAATCACTGCCTTCATTCACTACATGTTCTTTTTACTTAATTTTCCTTTCAAATGTACACGTGTTATTTCCTATATATTACAATGACGTGCTTCATGTGACACTTTTTTCCCCCAAACATTTGGATTGAAGCTCGATTAATTTAAATTCATGTTGTGTAAGACTTCATTCCGAAGTCATGCGGCAGTCTTCTCTCCCTCTTTCAAAAGATACAAAATATCGGTACTGACTCAATAAAATTAATGATCTAAAATAAAATCTCAGTAAAAGATCTTTAATTTTTTTAATTTTTTTTTTTTATATATATATTTCTCAACTGTCATTTATTATAATTATTTTCTCTTAAACAAAGTCCACACGCAATATATAGACTAATTTTTCTTTATATATATATATATTCCATCCTAAAATTTTTAATTTGCAATTGAGTCCAAGTCCAACTGCTTCCACTGACAAATTTATAAGTTTAAAAAGTTTATTTAATTAGTAGATTTATTTATTTCTCTCTGTCATTGAGTTGAAAAGTTAGAAATTAGATGTGTACTTTTGGACGTATTAGCTATGCTGATAATGTTTTATTTTTTGGTCAAAGATAACAGGTTAGTTGTAACAATATGTTTAAGATAGAATTAATGTTTATTCCAGAAGTTTGAGGATTCAAAGTACGAGGGTTAAACACATTTTGCATAATTTTTTTATGTAAATTTAGATACAGTGATATTTGATTTTTTGAAAATTTACAAAGATAGCGTGTACGCAATCGTATTCCTATCGAGAAATTATTTTTATAAATACTCGTCTCAAGTAAAACATAACAAACGTAAAGAATAATATAATAGAAGCTATATATATAACAATAGCTAAAAAATACTTTAAAATATCTTTTCAAAATTAAAGCTAGAGTGGCAAAAATACTTCATAACTCTTCAAATAATAATAATAATAATAATAATAATAATAACGGATAATAAATTGGATTTTTTATGAATATTAAACGATTTGATAGATTTTCCGCAACACAATCCACAAAAATCCCATGAATTCCTTGGATAAATTCAACGATTGATCGTAGTAGTGCGCCAAATTGAGTTTTTTTCTCTAGTGGATTTGTTTTATATTGGGAGGTGCTGTTAGGATTTTGCCCTGATTTTCTTATCATAATTTAAGATTTATTTTTCCTTAAAGAAAAGACAAAACATTACCATAAATGTTTTTACTTTTCCTTTCAGGAAAATATAATATTCTTTCATATTTGGTTTATCTTTCCTTTTAGGAAAATGTTTTGGAGTAGCTAGTCAGGAAAATGTTTTGGAGTAGCTAGTCCTTTTCTAGTAAGCAAATGTTTTAGGACTCTATAAATATAGGTTTGTTTCTTCTAAAACAATAACAATAACATCCACAATGTAGTCGTTTAAGAGTCTTGTTTATGAGGAGATTTATTTTATCTAAAGTTATAATATTTTTCTTTTAAATTAGTTTTCATATTAATAATATTATGTTTTAGTATCACTTTATTTGTCATCTAATTTAACACCGTCTTAATTGCAATTGTAAACTTCCGTATGACGCCTAATCACCCTTCATAACCCAACAGGTGCAATACATATCAAAAGGTTCGAAGAATGATCGATCTTTGACTTGAGCTGGAAATGAGAGCTTGGGGTTGTCTTTATTCATGTCACTATGAAAATTAAATTGTTTTTTTTTAAATAAAAAAAAACTCGTGAAACTCATTAAATTACTAGGAATATTACTATTACCTAACAAACTGTGTAAAACGTGGGAAATTACTTGTGAATTCACAAAGAAAAAAAATCAGTCAACAGTATTCTTTTGTTTTTTTTTTCTTTTATTAATTTGGAATTGAATAGTTTAATTCTAACACCATTAAATATTTGTGCATGAAGCATGGATAATTTCATATCTCAAAAAAAATCTTGATCTCATGCACGGATACTGTCATATATATAAAAATCTCGAGCTTGAATCTTGATGAATAAGAACTAGAAATATATTGCTTTTATGATTTAATCGATGTCAAATTAAACATATCGGATATTACAATTATTTTACTTCAATTTCGAACAAGTTAAAGATCAGCTATGTAAAATAGAAATATAATTTTCTATAAAATTACATTGAAAGTAGATAAATAATTAGGTTTTTTACTCATAAATTATTCTGAATTTTTCTTCTCTTTTTTTTTTTTTTTTTTAAAAAAAAAGGTTCATAATCAGGCAAAAAAAAGAAGAAAAAGAAGCTAAAATTAAGAAGTTTTTTTTCTCTAAAGCATGTGCCAAACGAGCTGACCTTTGTCTTTATTATAAATAATATAAATAACGTGATATGAATATTATTTTGTCATTTTTTATTTCTACTTTGAAGACACGTAATGAGATGGTGGTTAAGGTAGTAGGAATTATTGTCTTTGTCTCACTAATAATAGAAACCCAAAATGCCAACCACTTAATTTTGGATCCTTTTGGTATACAGATTAGGATAAGGTATACGCAGATTTTTATTTTTATTTTTTATGATAGACAAATTGTTTTCAATTGACCTCAACGTAAAAAAGATATAATTAAAGTAGAATTGAAAGGAAATAACGAAAATAAAATAACAAGATAATAGTTGTTTTCCACGTTCAAATTTTATATTACATGTGGCTTAATTTAATTGCAAGAGAATAAATTAGTTTCAAAATAATGAAGTTTGATAAGGTCATATATTTTAATGTCAATCAAAAACCAAAAAGAGCCAACAACAAAAAAATTGATCCTATTTTCTATGTTAAAGATTAATTGTTAGTGACCATTGACTTTCTTTTAGTTGTGACTTCCAAGTCCAAGAAAGATGGAGGACTTTTTTGTTTATTCTTTTCCAATGAGAGATGGAAAAAGAAAAAAAGCATCTCCATTTTCTTTTAATCGAGTTGAAATTAAAAATCTTCATGATGTATATATCACAAAAGATTAACCAATTTACTATATATTAGTGAACAATGCAAATTTTGATGAACGTTTCATCAATTTTGCTTGTCGTTAAGAGATTTTTAATGAAAAAAACATTAAAAAAAAATTTTGACTAGCTAATTTCTAATGAAAATCATGATCGAATAGCTAATCTCCCATGAAAGTTGTTATAAATGTCATTTAGTAGTGTTGCGAGCGGTGGGGAGGTAGAGTAATTATACTCGCTCTGTTTGCTTTCATTACTTATTCAATTTGAAATTTGCATGCATCTAATTAAGAATTAATAATTGATATGAGTAATTTATTATTTATTTTATATAATTGATGCCTAATCATAGGTTTTGAGAAGTCATTTGGAGAATAAGTAAAAAATGTTAAAAACAAAATATGAAGCTAAAAAATATTTTTCTTTTGATAGGCTAAAGGTGTAAATGAATATATATTTTTAGTGTTGTGAATAATTCAAAGTGAACAAATTGAATAGTTGATAAATTAGTATACAAAAACATTCATGGAGTGAAAATTTACTTTTAAATTTTGAATTTAAAACTTAAATTTGTATTGCGTGTAGAATCGCGACATGTCAAATAAATCTTACATTATACCCTCTTAGATGTTCATTATTCTAAATTCAGAATACTTTGTGCATCGAATCACTATCAATTAACTTCACCTGCATTCTTCTAGAAAGGCAACATATCCAATTTTTAGGTGTGAAACACTTTGGATTGCTTAGAAAAATATAATAAATATTAGACTAAGGAAGGATAGGTCGTTAGGAAGCACTACCCCATTTTTTACTCTCAATTAATTCCTAATTAATAATGACTTCCCATGCAATAATTTTTCCACATTCTCAACATATAATATTTATGCATAAAAAAATACTCAAGAAAAAAGAAGTCTTTTTTTTCTTTCCTTGGAAAAAATGAGGAATTAAAATATTATTTAGAGTCATATATAAAAAAATATTTAAATAATTTTACTTGCACAAGAATTTCTTCGCAACTTCAAGTAGTACCGCATGATAAGTTAATCTCGACACTTCATCATCGAAAGAAAAATAATTTGAATCACTAACTAAGATCCCTAAATGATCGATCAATCTGTTGCAATTGTCTCATGTAACATTGTTACTAATTTTTGGATTTTAAACTGATCCCTAAATTATCGCTCAGTGATCTATTGTAATTGTATCGCGTAACATTGTTAATAATAACACTTGGATTTTAAATTGTACTTAAAATTACTCCTCAAATATTTATTATTGTTATTTTTATTCAAAGAATATTAGTAAGTCGCAAAACCTTTGGGTTTAATTAATATAAGTCCTTTACATGAGGTTGGTTTACAACAACTATTTAATTAAAGACTTAATTTAACATCCTTGATTGATTAATTACTAATATTAAAATAATTCTGAGAAATCGGCTAAACTATTCAAACCTAGTTTTGGAGTTTTCACATGCAAATGTCAAAAAGATAATGAACTCTCTAGAAATAGTTCGTTTTAAACTATCTTTCGTAATTCGTATTTGAATTTGTTAATTTAAAATTTTAAGATAAAATTAATTTTTATTTTATTTTATTCTTTATAGTAATTGTTCATGAAGATCACAAATATCTCAATAGAATAAATATTGATGATTACTCTCTTCGTTCACTTTTACTTGTTCACTTTAAACTTTACATGCCTTATAAGAAATAATGATTAATATGAGTGGTTTATCACAATATCAATATTAATTGACTTACAATCTTAGGTCTTAGAGAATTAGTTGGGGAAATAAGTAATTAATGTTGAGAAATATAAAATAGAGAGATATGTTAAAAGTGATGAGTTTGAAATCGTGGACAAGTAAAAATGAACAGTAGAAGTACATTTTAAGACATAACTAAAGATAAAATAATCAAAATCTCATTCTTATTAAAATTTTCTTAATAAACGTGCATGCCAGGTAATTAATTTGAGATGGACGGAGTATTTACTAGTACTAGTGAAAACAGAAGATCGCCACAACCAACAACAAAATAAAAACTAGGTAAAAAATTACAAGATAGAAAATCAAACTCTTGCCAATAAATTAATATTTATATAGCTAACTGAACTATTAAAATTTCCTCTCCGATAAAAAAGCTTATAGATTAAAAGAAAAACAAACAAACAACAACGATGCCTCAATCCAAAATAAATAAAAATCGATTACATGAATTTTTACTTTTTCATTAGACTCAAATTATCATATCATAATACCAAATAAATGAAAGATATAAAATTTATTATTATTTAAAAAAAAAAAAAAACCAAAAGGGCAGTGACGTCATTTTATTATTATGACATCATCACACTCCCACTTATTCTTCTCCGTTGGCTTATAAATATACCCTTTGTTCACTCCATCTTAGAACACATCAAGTAAACACTATTTTCCTTTTATACACATTTCTACAAAGATCAAAAAATTTGAAAAAAAATTTAAAAAATGGAATCCACCATATCTTCATCTTCATCTCGATCCGTCTCACCTTCGTCTTCATCTTCACCTAACTCACCACCACCACCGTCAGTGACAATGGTGGTGGTGAGTCCTTGCGCCGCCTGTAAAATATTACGGCGGCGCTGTGCTGAGAAATGTGTGTTGGCACCTTATTTTCCTCCAAATGATCCTATTAAGTTCACTACGGCTCATCGTGTGTTTGGTGCTAGCAATATTATTAAGTTTTTGCAGGTATATATTATAAGTCTTTATCAATATTGATGATATATATGGTACGTCAATATTTAAAGTTTATGATTCTGAACAACAATTCATAACTCGAAGTACGTAGTAGTACTCGTCTTTAATTTGAAGTTTATGAATTCTGATCAATGCAATTCATAACTCGACTTACTAGGTTCATAATTGAATACTTAATACATTTTTAATAAATATTTTTGTACATATACTATATAATTTAAGCAAAAGTTACTGGATTCGTCCACATCAGTTATTAATACACTACCTCCCAAAGTATATATTTGCCTTACTTTTTGGGTATTTAGATTATTTTTGTTAGGAAGGAATTCAATTGAATCCCCTTTCAGTTCATATTAATATTTATTTTTTTAGTAGAATAAAAATATTTTTTATTGATATACATAAATGATTGAATCCCTTTAAAATAAGGGAAGCTTCTAATTCTCTTACATTATCAATTTTTTAGAGGCAAACTATAAATAGATTGTTTTCAGTTTGAGAGAAACTTTAATTATAATTTCTTTTAATTTTGTGGTGGTTATTAATTAGGAATATTTTAATATTTAATAAAACTTTATTTTATAATTTCAAAAATATATGCATGAAATGTAGACAAATTTGGAGTTAAGTAGTATTTAGGTAGGTTGTAGTTGCAAATTTGAAAAGCAATACCTAGCTAAAAATTGATGGTTGAAATAGACATAAGCAATTGACAAGGAAATATCTCAATCATATTGCCCTTCTTAGTGTAAGGAATTTATTCCTCTATTGACTATAATAATGAGAAACAACAACCAAATCAATCTACTTTATTTATTTTTATAATTATTAGAATAAAGGCTTTTCTTTCTTTTCATTCCAAATATATATAATTACTCCTCTTTTCATGTCTCTATATTTCATTTTTCTATTTTTTTGTCATATATATTGAGTTTCCTGAATTTTTTCAAGCGGTTTAACCTTTTAAAGATTTATACATTTAGAAAATATAGAAAACTTCTGATACTTGTTATTTGTATTTGCATAATATATTGAGATGACATGATAAGTTTAAAAAAGTAATATAGTCAATGATCATTCATATTGACGATCAACCGAAAGATAGATAATCTATATTTTTCAAGTTTACATCATAGCATATCTATACCAAATAATATCTATGGCTTCTTGAGTTAAAATGATCAAAATCCTTCACTATTACAAAAGCAAGAATTATTCGTGAAATTCGTCGTTAACCTGTTACCTGTCGCTAAATATCTCGTAGAATTAGTGACGGATATTACTTGCTATATATTTCTCTCAAAATTAACTACTAGCACTAGCTATAGTTATTTTAACAACTTGATTTAATTGGCAAATATTATATACATCACACATTCAAGCCGTGAAAACAATCATTAATACTTGCATTAGGGTAGACTGTCTACAACTATACATCACACCCCTTAGCATATTGTCTTGTCTTTCCCCAAATCATGCATGAACGCGAGATGCTTTATGCACCAGACTGTCATTTAATTTATTCGATCACTATTAAATAAGATCACTTTTTTTATAGGAATTACCAGAATCTCAAAGGGCAGATGCTGTAAGCAGCATGGTATATGAAGCAAATGCAAGACTAAGAGATCCAGTATATGGTTGTGCAGGATCAATTTGCCAATTACAAAAGCAAGTTAGTGATCTTCAAGCACAATTGGCTAAGGCACAAGCTGAAATTGTCAACATGCAATGTCAACAAGCAAATCTCATGGCACTAATTTGTATGGGCCAATCTACTCCACAAGCAATATCACCACCACAACAATCTTTAGACAATTTCCCTATGAATTACTTAGATGATAACATTGGATCATGGGAGACCCTATGGACATGAGTCTATTAAAGGGGAAAACGCTCTCTATGCCAATAGATTCGTCAGATCTAACTCAGGTCCTAGAAAAGTTCATCGAGTACTCAAATAAATTTTGAGTAAAATATATAGTATTAAGAAAAAGAATCGCAAATAAAATTTATGTAATATTATTTAATTTCTTAGTGAAAGGAAAATGAAATTGTAATATAAATTGATCCAAATCTTTAAAGATTTGTGTCAATGTCTAGTCTAGTAATTTAATTTTATATATATAGTATATGATTCTGGTGAGAAAAATGGGTGGTATAGTCTTCTACTTCTATGTTTGATGATCATCAATTGTATTACTAATTGAATTAAAAAAATCATTTAATCATTTCATGTATATTCAAGATTACTTAATTAATTCAAATTCATATCCAATATACTCTTAAAGGGTAATTGAATTTAAAGCATTGCATAACATGTTATTACCTTCTTCTTTTTTTATTACTTCCTTTGTTTTAATTTGTTTGTCCTCGTTTTAAATTGACACAGAGTTTAAAAAGTAAAAAAATATTTAAATCTTATAACCTTAAATTAAAGATATGCAGATCTTGTGGTCTTAAACATGTCATATGAAAAGTTTAAAATTATCAAAAAAATATTTTTTTAAGCAGACTTAAAATAATTAAAGTATGACAAACAGACTAAAACGAAGCGATTTCTAAACATTGAATTGTTGTGTTCCATGTGAATTCCCAAACCTTTGACTCCCTGTTGTCTTTGTTTTTTGGTGACTTTTTACCTTTCAAACATAATAGTTCATTTTCCACATTTGATATGTTCACTCGTGTTTTGTCAATTATTAATGGGAAAAGAGTCTGATATACCCCTCAACTTTGTCATTTAGAGTTGATATATCCCTCGTTATGAAAGTGGCTCATATATACCTCTACTTATATACAAATGGCTCACATATACCCTTTTCCTCTAATGGAAATGAAAAATAATAATTTTAGTTTAATTTTTTATTATTTTTTAAAAAAAAAAATTAATCCCATATGAGTATATTTAATCCTCCTCAAACATATTTTTTTTTTACTTTTTTTTATTTCAATGACTAATTTAGATTTATTATTTTGATGGTCAAATTTATTTATGTTTCACTTGTAAAACTTATTATAGATGACCAAATTTTTTTCTTCAAATACAAAAAATTAAATTACAATATAGACCAAAAAAAATAGTTTTAAATTATAATATAACCACAAAAAAAATAGTTTTAAATTTTTTTCTTTATACTAAGGAATGAAAGAAAAAAATAAAATAAGAATAAGAAACTCAAATAATTATAATCAAAGAAGTCAAAAAATAATTTATGTATGAAAAAGATTAAAATATACCTTGAACTTTGCTAGAAGAATCATATATACCCCTCAATAATTTTTAAGAAAATTAAAAGTCAAATTTAAAACTAATTTTTTCACTTCCGTTAAATGAAGGGTATATGTGAGCTCATTTTGTAACGGTAGGGGTATATGTGAGATGTTTGTACAACAGTAAGGGTATATATGAGCCATTTTGATAATAAGGGGCATCAGCTCCAAATGACAAAGTTGAGGGATATATCAGGCCCTTTTCCCATTATTAATTAACCAACTATGTCTTGTCACAACCAACTTGCAATTTTGCTCACTCTTTTATTTTAAATAGAAAACTTTTGAATTAAGCAAAAAGAATGGATAAACAAAATCACTTTTCTTGTTTTTTTTCTTCTTTTTTTTCTAATATGATGTTTGGAGTGCCGATTAAATCTGGATCGAGTAATCTCGTTCTTTAGCCAAGAAAAAGCATTTCTAGTTTGCATGGTCCAATCATTGATAATCACGAAAATTTTATAATAAATTGGGTAGGTCACTAGTATAGTTCCCTAGCCACGATTATGCTATTTGTTAGAATAATCTAAGATGAATCTCCCCGATGGTTAGAAATAGAAAGAGTAAATACGATTTTCTGCAGGGTCCATTCAGGGATGACGTTTCCAACAAAATTTTCTCCATACCCAAGGCTCAAACCCGAAATAATAGTACTTGAATATTTTTTCGTTAATTATTGAAGGGAAAAAGGACAAATATACACCCGAACTATCGTAAATGGTATGCAGATACCCTCCGTTATATTTTTGAGACATTGGTGCCCTTGCCGTCCAAAAACTAGAGCATATATACACTTTATACTAACGGACATACACGTGTCATAATCTTATCCACCGATCCGACAATTATTAAATATCAGATCGACGGATAAGATTGTGCCACGTGTCCCTATTTAGTCTTCCGTTAGAGTGAAGGGCATATATGCTCTAGTTTTTGAACGGCAGAGGCACCAATGTCCCAAAAGTATGACGGGGGTATCTACATATATACCATTTACAATTGTTCGGGAGTATATTTATCTTTTTTTCCCATTATTGAATTATATAAATCCTCCTCAATCATATATGTTATTGTTATTCTCTGATATGGAGTCACACATCACTGTATTTTAGTGTATCGTATTAAATACAATTGTGATATATTAAAATAATGTTGAACGGGGCATATAACTTATCGTGATTGTATGTTTTACTATAACGAAATTAAGTGAACGCTTATAACCTATACACGTTGTTATAAACAATTACATAGTTGATACGAATGAATAAAAGTAAAATAGAGAAAATGAACACAAGTGTACAAGCCAGTAACAATTGATACATTAGGGTGAATGAATATAACTGAAACTAGAATAAATGAATACAAATGATACAAGTTGGTAACAATTTGATATGTAGAGCCAATGAATACAACTAAAATTAGATTGGAAGAATACAAGTAATGTATCCATTAGAGCGAATAAATACAATTGATACAAGTTGGTAACAACTGTGACTTTATTTACGAACACAGTTCTATTGAGCGAACAGATATACAACGAATAAATATAGCAACTAAATCAAAATAGAATTAAATTTCTTAAAGACAAAATAAATTATGTGAGCTAAAAACCATAATTTTGTTTATATTATTATGTTAAGACAAGAATAATGGGGTGAAATTTACTTTAAAGCGTCCATAATACTCACATCAAATAAAAGTCTTTTCCACAATAGCATAATGTGATGATCGAAATATAATAAACAACATATGATGATAGAAATTCTATGTACATGAAGATCCATATGAATAAAACTAATTAATACTATGACAAGCAACAACAAATTTAAATTTTCGAGTACTTCGTGCCTACTAACTTTCTATCCTAATACGTACAAATAAGCTACTCTACAGTCTACACTTAGCCAAATTTCAGATTACGTGGCAGCCATTCATTGGATCATAATTGAGTTGTCGTACACTTTCCTTCTATTTTATCATTTTTGGCAATTATACTCACATAGCTTAATGTCAAATCATCTTTTAATTTATTTATCGATCTTACCATATAATTTTGATAATTATTATTTATTAAGAAAATGATTTGGAATTTTTGTATAGTGGAACCAAAGGCCATATTAATAATTTGATTTTACATATGGACAATTTTTCAATATTATTTTGTTCATTTGCAACAAAATATTTTCTTTGTAAGTCGGTAAAAAAAAAAAATTGGGGAAGAGATTATTTTTTCACCAAATTCTGAATACTAGATATGACCTCGATGAAAATAACAGAAGTCAAATTCGGCTAGTAATATGATGGGAGATAAACTTCATCATCGAAAGAGAAATAACTCGAATCAGTATTAAAAAAAACATGTCACACCATTTTTTTTGTCAGCTTCCCAAACACGTATTATAATTTGTTTACAACTCTATTGATAATTTAAAATCCAAATTTTCTCCCATAACTATCAATGACAAAGATATAGTTTGGACATATCACTTTGGTTAAAAAAGAAAAGAAGATTTTGTTGCAATTCCTATATATATTCGATAACACAATTTCAGACTTGTTTTCCTTAAAAGCATATTATACCTTTTTTATGCTTTTTTTGTTTTCTTCAAATATACATATAATATATGGTAAAGAATATCTATATATATAGTAGATTGTTAAGTTAAAATATCCTTTGGTAAATTGTACATATTCTAACAATAAGATAAATGAATGGAATTGGCTCTTTCCCTTTTCAATGGGAACTCACTTATTTTGAACTACTTTATTTTAGTGTTATATATATATTGATAGTGATCCATAGAAAATTAAAGATATTATTATCAGATATATTGTAATAAGATATTATTTTTTTAATTAAATAGTGTCACATGTTGCTATCGTTTAAATAACGTAATTATATAAAAATATATAGATGATGATAGAGAATTTAGATTGTTATGTCACATAAACTTGATCATTTGGCAAAATGTACAAGTACTCAACAATGTGATAGGGCACGTTGATGTTGTCTCTTACAGACGAAATTCACTTATTTTGAACTACTTTATTCAAGTGTTATATATATTGATGGTGATTCGCAGAAAATTAAAGATACTATTATTCTATTACATTGTAATAATGTTTGTTAAGTAGTGTCATATATACTTATCGTTTAAATAGTGTAATTGTATAAAAATAAATAGATGATAAATTAAGAATATAGATTGTTATGTCACATAAAATTGATCCTTTGGCAAAACGAACATTTCGATGATATGATGTGATTAGGCATGTTGTCTATTAGCCAGGGACGAAATTCACTTATTTTGAACTATTTTATTTTAGTGTTATACATTAAGAATGGTCAGCAGAAATTAAAGATACTATACTACTAACATATTGTCATAATATTTATTAAATAATGTCACATGTAATCATCGTTTAAGTAACATAATTATATAAATATATAGATGATAATGAATATAAATTGTTGTGTCACATAAAATTGATCGATCGTTTGGCAAAACGTACATACCGACAATGTGATAAGGCACATTATCTTTTAGGGATAAAATTCGTTTATTCTGAACTATTCTATTTTTATGTTATATAATAATATTGATAGCGGCATCATATTACTATCAGACATGTTATAATTGGTTATATATATCTTAAGTACTTCCTAGTAATCAATGTTTATTAAATAGTGCTACGTGTAATTATCATTCAAGTAACCTAACATATATATATCTCAAAATTCTTGTATGAACATAAACCACGGTGTTTAGTGAAATTGATTAACAAAACAACAAGAATGTGAAAAAGAAAGAGAGTAGGGACAGAAATAATGTGTCGTGATTATTGAAAATGATACATATAAGTGACAACAACAAAGTTGGTTATATATGTATAGTCACAACTCATGAAATAGATAACGGTAGCACACATGCATGCATGTTTGATTTTCCACTCGGTGTCAGGTAGCTGGATTTGAGACTTGAATTATTATGTATTGAGAAGGTCTATTAAAGGGGGGGCGGGGATCATTTTCTATCGGGATATTTTCTATTTCATGGCTTTTACTCGATGTTCTCTAGCTACAATCCTATCAATATCCAACCACACCGCTAAGGAACCTTTGTTCAAGGAGAGTCAATTGGCACTCGTATTACATTGCTTAGCAGAAGTAGATCTGCAACAACCATGATTCGTGCCACCGGTCACGGGGAATTCTCACAAAATAGATAAATTTCCTTTGTCCACAACGTAGATATCTTTAAAGGATGCAAAACGTTTTTATCTCTTTTGGATAGTCAACCCTAGTCGTGATATCATGGTAAAAAAAAAAAAAAAAACTATGATATATTTATACATTATAGATAGAGTTTAGGAGAACAAGCTAATTAATGAGATAATTAATTAATACCCCTTTATAATGAGTTGATCCAATCCAATAGCTATATTTCTAACACAACTTTTGAGCTTCAAGAGAGTACTATGATCGCAAGACTGATACTTAAAAGAAAAATTGACAGTAGCTCCCCACTAGGCCACTACACACACAATTCACATTGGTTCATGCCCCAAATCGATCAAAGATCCACTCATCACATGTTCCACATCAATCTAACCAAGACACATTACTAACCATTATTCACTTTTCTCCGATATTTTCAAGCACTTTTTTTTCCACCACAATATTGTAAGGTAAAGTAGTTCATTGAACACAAAATGAGAACCAAGACATTATTGTTGAAGCTTTGATACTATATCTACTAATTAGCCAACCACTTACCACTTTTTATCATTATGCCTCATGCATGGGACCAACACAAAATCCTAAAAAGGCTAAAACTCTTTTATTATCTCATCTATAGACTATACACTAGCTAGTCTCTTGTTATACCTTTTATTTATTTATTTCTTCATGCAAAAGAATTGAAATATAATGTACAATAACATTTGCGCAGTCTTTAGACAATCCCCTTTTACATTGACAACCAAAAAAGCACAAATATCAATTTCATATACATGATTACATGTAAAACCAAACATCATTGTATAATCTTTACGTTGACTTTCCATACTTTTTTTTAAAAAAAACAACTTATATATATCATCAGCGTAAGAAATTTTTGTGAGGTCATCTTTATGTATTATAGCATGTAACTTGATTTATGTTTATACAAGGAGTTTATATATGGATAGATAGATATCTTTCGGATATTTTGATGATAAAATATACATTTTCAAAAGAAAATATTATTGTATGAAAAGAAAAAAATGGCTGCTCCTTTTATGGGACAAGAAATTTGGTTTTCCACCTGATGTTCGATATTCATATTGGAGTTCGTACCGAGAAGTCCCATATTCAGAGGTAAACCGCTCCCTTTATAAGATGACTCTATATTCAGATGGATTCAAACTCGAAACTAAAATAAAAAAGTACTTACCACTCCACCACAACCCTAGTCGGTAAAAGCAAGAAAATTTGATGAAAATTAGTACTACCAGAAAGTTGATATTAGTACAAAAAAACGCGTTATCTAATTATTTGTTCTCCTTCATCATCAGTCATAATTTATCTCTTTAGTTTCTCTTAAGTCAATATTCCTTTTCACCTTTTCCACTTTTAGGTTTGACAATGAGAGTGTGTTTCGTCATGAATTTAAGATTTAAGATTTAAAATTTATGAATTTTGCGATGAGTTAAAATTTATATACATACAACTGAATAATTGAATTCACAATCGAATATTTATTGTTGTGTAATAAAAAAATTTAATACATATATAAAATTTAAACAAAAAAATATTGAGTTCAGTACATGTGAAATCTTTCAAAAGTTTGAAGTCTGTCACATTAGAAATTTCTAAATGTTTTAGCATGGTAAACTATGAGTACCGGATGATATAACATTAGGTGATTGGGTTCAACCGATCTCAATATCTTCGATGAAGAATATAACTATATATTAAGTCAAACCAATTAAATTTAGATCTTAAATCCACCATTTCATAATAGTACAATTACCCTCTTGAAAACCTGAATACGATCTGCTCTTACTTACTTATGGGCGAAGAAGTTATTTTCTCTATATCTATCTTAACATTTTAACTTCATATTAATTATTTCAACTAAAACTTTAACATCATTATTAATCACTCTAGTACTCAAAATTTCATCAAAAACACTCTAATTGATTGATTTTGAAAAATATTTCACTTTTCATGTTCTAGAAAAATATTTTTTTATGAAAAATGACTTCAATGTACCAATTACACATTGAGTGGGAAAAAGTTTAGATGTGATCGTTTATACCATCATCAAATTGTTACATCAATGTACTCCATACATTATTATGTCTCTAACAACTCTTTTTAGATCAATTTTAAAAAGTTGTGGCCACACCAAGTAAATTATAGTCAAATATAATACAAAGTCATTTCTCCACCTAATGACGCTCATAATTAGGTGATAAAATACATATGATTAATTAATATTTTCGAGAATATGTAGTTTATATACCTTGAAATTATTCTTTTAAGTGATAGTGCTAAGTGTATATTCGTGTTATAATTCGAATCCACCGGAATATTAGATATGAGACAAAATTGCATGTTTTTTTTTGGACAAAAAATATTTGTATTATTATTATTATTCATATAATATCTTGTTTTTCAATTTTATTATTACTTTTTATTTTCTTATTTTGTATACATGGTCCTCTCCAGATCCCACTTATTGAATTACACTTGGTATGTTATTGTTGAAGTATTGATTCGTTGAAGAAAAGCTCTTTCGAGGGTCCCCAATAACTATGACCAAGTGACCAACTTTCATCTTTGTTCGACCAGTAGGTCTCACAATACTCATGCAGCAAGCTTATTATATCATTACGCTCATGGGCAGAATATCTGCTTGAGGCTATTTTCACATGCATCCATTACTCTTTAGGAGGCATCAACCCATACCTAAACTACCCACCTCGGAGTGTTACAACGCCTCCTCCGAATAGACATGTCAAATTTTCCACCTCATTCAAATACTGGTAATTCTATCCATCAAAATTTAGATAAATAATTTAGACTTGAAACAACCATATTATGTGGTATATTAACTAGTATAAAATGATGTTATATCACACCAACTTCTCAATAGTTTTCTATTTTTCAATTTTCTTATCATATTACAAGTATTTAAGTCATTCAAATTGTCAAAGTTCCTATGTGAGCAAGAAAAAGAAGGTCTCAATGCATTGACTAATTAATGACATGAAAAATCAGAGATAATCACATAAATTGTCAATTGTGTATAATGGGCAAATTTTTCAGTTTTTCTGACTAATTCTTTATCTTGTCATCTTTTTTTCCTATGATTTTCAACCCTATGGTACTACAAAATCCAGAAAGTAGGCTTGTATCTTTAGACTTAACACTCGCAATTGTATTTATTTTTTTTCCCAATAAAAATATGATGTGACATTAGTTTTCTCAACTTGTTTACTACTTTTATGGTGTCATATGAAATTCAATATTTACTTGTTATTTCTTCTATATCCAGTTTACTTATAATTGCCTCTGCTATTTGCCTAATGCATCTAAAAGACTTGAAAAACTTGCAAGAAATTTAGGTACTAGCCCATTAATTTAGAGAAAGTGACATGAACAATTTCCCATTAATTTAGGCATTGCAGAGAGTTCAAAACGAAAGAGACCAACAAGGGTCGTATTATGTATGGGATGGATAAGATTCCTTCACCTTTAATTAAAGGCTTAGGTTCGAACTCTAAGTACAGAAAAATCATGCTAAGGGACACTTCCCCCTTAAATGGACCTTACGTGGTCCATATCTGAATTAGTCGATCCCCTATTAAGGTACTCAACACCCGATAGAAAACCAAAAGATAGAGAAAGATACAATGTCACTAAGAAAATTAACATATTTTTATTAAGATATTTTAACTCAATATGCATTATCATGCCAGTATAAACCTCCATTCCCTCCATTCTCAGTCCATTGTAATATATTTTTAAACACAACATTGACAATTACTGTAAGTCTGTAACTGATTTAGCTGTCAAGGTTTTCTATTATTTTTTAATTACAAATTAACGAAAAGGTAAAAGTGACCGAGATGTGAGGGGAAAGCTTTCGTTTAACCTAACTGGAAAGACCACCTATTTGTTTGTTTACCGTGTTAAGCACGAAATCATAAATAAGTTATAAAGCTCTACCAAGGATTGCCAAGCATATGGTACTGAGTTTCCTCCTCCCTTGAGAATAATCAACCAAGAAAATGAAGAAGGGGAAAATCGGGCCGAAATAACCAACTCTGTAGACTCTGGTTTCATTGGTGGGTCGAGATGAAGAAACTCCCAATCAACTACGTATTAGTGTATAGAAGTTAAACTCTTTACTTACAACTGAAAAGTAGCATTTTTCATCCCTTGGAAATAATATTGTTTGTGTGCAAAACTGGAAATAGTACTTTCTTGTTAAACCTCTTTCATTGATCCTAAATTTACTGCTAATCAAAGAAGTATGGCAACTTTGCTTTTCACTTGCAAAGTTGGAGCTCTGAAAAAACACAAAGACTGAGATCTGTCATACAAAATGCAATCTGCCAAGGGGAGTGAAAGCGAAAAACTATTCAGTTCCATCGAACCTAAAAACGCAGACTAAAGGTGAGAGAAAGGACATGCCTGTAAATTTGGAGACTATAGCAACAACAGCTGGGAATTGTTATCAATCCCATTAAAAATGAATGTCCCGGACATGGGAATGAATTGTCTCGTGATGAGCTGCAGCAAACACAACATAATATACCTCAGATTACCGCTCCTATGGCACCTAGCTATATGTCCAGTAAACTAGATGTTTTGATGAAAACAATATTCAAGATGAAAATATTTGGAGGAGATCCAAACCTTGATTACTTCTTGTGATGCAACTCCTCCGACGAAGGCAGACACGACATGAAGCTCAGAAGCACCATACCGGCACATCTCATTAATAAGGTCCTCTGATAAGGCGGAGCTATTGCAACCAAGGTCATTGAGTAGGCCAACAGCCATAGTTTTTAACCGGGATATATCCTCATCCATCTCACTACCAAAATATTTCTTAAGGTTAGCAAGCCATAATAAACTTTTCCAAAAAGATAAAATTGTTTGGATGAGAAAAACATCAGCTTTTACCTGTCAAATTGACCAGGAAATTTATTATAGTTAACAGCAAACCGATCAGCTGCTCGAAGAAGAATATAAAGACCCGCAGCAGTACTGTCATAAAAAGGGGTAGAAAAAAGTTCCAAATGAAAGAGTTCTTATGCAAAATTTTAACAAATTCACAAAAAGATAAGCTTTGAGTGTCCATTCTGCACACAGAATATCTGTTGTCTACAAGAATATCAACTAAATGAACAAATAAATATACTGCAGAATGAATGCACTTGGAAAGTTTTTCATGTTGACAACTATCAGCGGACTGAGTAAAGCAGAAGATTAAAATTTTCTTTGTTACAGGGTTCAAATTAACAGAAGAAAATAAATGAGGAAATATTCCTTTTTGGCCAACATGTATTTCATTCAATATGAAACATAAATTGAAAAAGAAGAAGGGTGGGAAGAGATTTAATTCGGGAACTCCTTTATACAACAATTAATATCTCAAGTCAGACTCTTCTTAAACTTCTTTTTTTATCCTTACATTCAGATGCCAAAGGTGGTCCACTCATGGGAAAAGAACTGACAAATACATCAGAGAGTCATTGTTAATACAACAAACCACTTTACAGCATCCCAACGGCTATATTGCTTCAAAGACCGAGTGTCTATCATCATTTCCACTAAGCATCGAATACTATAACTGTAGCCAGTGTTTCTCTGATTCCACATCCTAACTTTGTGGTGGAAAGCATTTCAAACAAAGCTTGAACAATATTACATCCCAAATATTTCTCAGCTTGATCAATATTACATCACTAATATTTTTCAAGTCA
This sequence comes from Solanum acaule, assembly GCA_036250505.1. NCBI lineage: Eukaryota > Viridiplantae > Streptophyta > Magnoliopsida > Solanales > Solanaceae > Solanum > Solanum acaule. Next base: position 19,191 of record JAJOOR010085571.1, on the reverse strand, counting down.
ACGCAGGACCAACAAAAGATTGGACTGTCAAATATCTTTTGGCTGAAAAACATAATGCCAGTTCCCAGTCAAGCATCCTGAATGACCAAGTAGGCTGCAGTTCTAGGTCTAGCGATAAAAGTATTTCACAACTCTCTTTTCTTTTACTTTTTTCCCAATTAACCATTGATTACCATTTCTTCGTACAAGGTACCATTGATATGAATAAGTGGTGCTCCAGTGCACTATCAGCATGACTACCGCAAGAACTAGAAAATACACTATCTCCAAAAGACATTTAAGACAAAGTGTAAGGTAACCAACAGAAACAAACAAAGTAACTCTTCAGAAACAACTCCATCCCAGGGGCAGAGCTAGGATTTAGAGATTGTGGGTTCTGAAGTCTACAAAAGGCAAGTTCACCGGATTCTTGATAAATTATTTATATATACTAAGTGGATATTTAAACTCAAATACAAAGTCTGGACCAAAGTTGTTCTGCAGAACCCATAAGTCAAACTATAGCTCCCCCCCTGCTCCATCCTAATCCTTGCTTAATTAAATATAGTCATCTAACCAAAAAAGACTTTATATAATATGAATCAGCAACTTCTCATCCACAAGGCAATGCTTATTTTATTCCTACCAAGCTTCCACTTACGCTTTTATTAGCATCACTAGGAAGTTAGTCATATGACTTCTTATTACCTTTTTGCTCTCTCTGTCTTGCTTAACAAAAAGTGAGAATCACTTGCAAAGTAGTTTTCAATCAAATCCTAGTTGGCTGATAACATAGAGGCCTCTAGACTAAATAGTGCACTTCATCAAGTCAAGTACGCAGACAACTTGAAGAGAGATTCATTTAAAGAACTCGAAATACTCCTACTTCAACAGAAAGGTCATGATAACCTAAATTATGACTTTAAAATCTATATTTCAACATTTGGAACTACATGTGTTACTTCATTAGAAGCCCTGGGAAAATGGATCCAGAAAAAGAAATCTACCACGAAATGGCAGGGGGCTTTAGCTTGGATAAACTTACTTTTCAGGAAGTACTTTAAGAGAGTTGGCTTCTTGCAAAGTCCTGTTATTTGGTATCACAAAACAATCAAAGTATCATGAAAGGATCATGTGGGTTCAAATAGCTTAAATGATCCCAAGAAGCCCTTTCTACTTCAATTTATATCACAGATGATTTTGCCAACTTGAAGTGATTCGACCATGTCAAACCATATTCCTACAGTAAGCAATTACATACCCATGATCCTCATCTGTCAGATACTTCTGTAACTCTGATTGGACAGGAGAGTTGAACTCCTCCTCAATGAGGCGATATCTGCAAACCTGACATAATTAAAAGAGAAAATTTAATGACTAGAAACTAAAACATCCATTCAGAAATAAGGATCTCAAATTTGAAATGGAGATTGCTGACAATTAGTGGTGGGAATCATTGTTATCTTTAAGATCACAAAACATGCATCATCATGTCAGTAAGTTTCTTGAAAATTTGGTTCCAACAGTCATCACTTTGATATATATTGAAAAAATAAAGCATCATTATTGTAATATCCTATCACTAACATAACAACAAAATCAACCACCAAAATCATTAATCATGCATGTAGGAGGAGAAGATTTTAAGATTATTCCCCCAACAAAGTAGCTGAAGACACTTAGTGAAGCAAATAGTTTTTCTTCTGAACCATTGAGCACTTTCAGACAACTGCTTGAATCAACAGGTGGGGCAAGACCAGGAAACGTGAGTTTCCAACCTAGCACCCTCTGCCTGACAGGATCCCACCCCCTTTGTAGCCGTAGTGAAGGACCTAGAAGGCACGTGCTAAGCAAGGTGACCCATTTTACAATTAGCGTCTTTTCTAGATGGCTCCTCAGAATGAAGCCAAATTTTACCACTTGGAGGAGAGGGTTAGAGACAAAAAAGAGCTTTGAGAAAAGCGAAAAACAGACGGGATTACAAACTTAAAATCAGGGGAATCTCTCTGTATCAGAGTTACAATGTGTTCCGAATTGTCAAACTGAAAGAAGATTCACGTAGCACAAATAAACAATTCTAGATGAATGAGCATTCAACTAATGAAAGGGGAAATGCCCTTACAGCAAGCTTCCTTGCATTTTTAGAGAAGCTCTTTATGTTTGCCTTGGATATGCTGGCTGGATCCCTACCGATTTTCTTAAGTAAATCCCTGACTCTTTGCTCCATAACAAGAAAATCAGCCTCGGCCTTGGCTTGGTAAGTTTTTTGCAAGTTTACATACAATCTGCAATAGAGTCAACAGTATAAGCATCAATAAACGAAGTCCTGTAAATTTTAATAAAAAAATTAATGTGTTGTGAAGAAACTTAAACCACTAACTCAGTTGATGATGTCATATCTGGTATCGACCCCTCAAGAGGTGTCTCCCCACCACCTTCATTAGCTATGAACTCCTAGAGAGAGAAAAACAATAAATCACATTGATCACCAATTTCAACCAACGCAAAGAAATATCAACAAGGGAACTCAAGTAGGCTGCTTGATACAGGTTGCCAACGATTATTTAGTTGCTGCAAAAGAAAAAGAACAAACTTTTGAAGTAAAATAAGGAGAGATAAGGTGCTAGTTTCCTGTGGATCCTAAAAGAATAATGCATATACAAATTAAAAGAATGACATTGACTAATGGGAAGATTATTTTTCAAGGAATCTCGAATTAGTTCCCAAAATATTCTACACTTCTCTAGACAACTTTGCAACTCAAATTTTCTAGTGCAAATGTGGTCTAGCAACCTAGACACAGAGGTTAAAAGGACCATAGGCACTATAGAGGACAAAGCTAAAGCCTTTGGCCTAGCATTACTCAGGTAAAGAACTTAGTGAAGGCACTTCCCTACATCTCCTGCCCCCTTTCACTTTTTGAAGGAAAAGGCACACAAGGAAAATTTAAATGAAGAAACTAAAACATGTACAAGCAGCCTCACCAAGAGAAGAACCAGTGGAACTGGTACTTCGACACTTAACAATCAACTTAAAGCTATCAAATGTATGGACTGATTTAGACATCAATTTGCTATTTAGAGCTAAAGAAATGGACAAGAATAACAAAAACATCAGCAGGCAAAATCATGTTTTAAGTAGAGCTGTCAACTCATGAATTCTTCTTTTAATCAGGTTAATGCAACTAACTGAGCTGCATTAATTGTATAACTTGTTTTCCCCCTTTCTTCCTACTATTGTTTTTCCAAGAAAATGCAAGTTACCTTCAGTGCTGCTACCATCACCCAAAAATCAGATGAATTTGAATCAACTTCTGTACAGCTGTCATCAATAATCTTCTGTAAGTTTGCACCTGGTAGACAAAAGAGAAAAGTCAATTATACATTTCCAACCTGATCATGCCTGTTCCAAATTAAGATTCCGCATAACTATATTGAAACCGACATAATATCAAGTTCCAGAAAAATTCTTTTTCGTGAGTATTCGTTTTTTTTGATGAACTAAGTATATACAGTAACTATGATACCATTACAAGTTAGAAATGGAAGTCTTCATATCAACTCTAGATCCACTTATTCTTTGGGATATGTATCGCTCCAAAAGACTTCTATCACAGAGTTATCCTATTGCATTAAAGAAAAAGAAAGTCTGAGGTGAAAAGAGAAAAGTTGTGTCAGGAGTTAAGTTTCTTTGGAGGGCTTGGAAAACCAAAGGTTTGAGAGAAAATTGTTGGTGGTGAACAGAGTTCTAAAACCACAGTTGTAATTGACTGAAAGGAGTTCAGAGAAAATCGTTGTTGGTGAATGATTTCTAAAACCACCATTGTAGTCGACTGAAAACTGAGAAGGAATAATATAACTTTGTTGCTCAAGGAGATTGGATGTAGGTACCACATCAGTACGCAAACTAGTTATTTAAAAATTATCTATGTCGATTTTACTTTACTTCATATATCTTGGTACATCTAACTACTACTCTGAAGTCTGAAGTTATTGAGTTTATCTGCAGATACAGAAAACGTCCATTCTAGTCGACTAGTTTTTAATAGAACACAATGCATCCCCCACCCCACATCCTAGTCTTGTTTTATCACATGACTCTAGATTCACACATAATTAGGAGAATATCTTTATTCAATAGTAAAAGAGAAATATCCCTAATATTTTTTAAAATGGGATTCAAAAGATGAAAGTGTTATGCAGCTTCAAAGAAATTTCCAGAGATTTTAATTTAGAAGAACAATAATTGTACTCTCAATAAAATTTTCAAATCGTGTATTATTAAAGCTGGAGTACTGCAAGGCTTGGTTATGGGATTAACTCGATGCAGCTTCCAAGAGATTTGGGAGATTTAATAGTAGAAAATATTTATTTTGATCTTCTTACTTCGACTATGAAATCTCTTCGAAACTGCATAAGATTGTCCCCATGACATCACGTTGACGGCTGCCTAAAGAAATATTTGAAAACATAGATGGACTAAAGAAATTTTTTGTTATTAATGTGGATACAATGTCAGTGAAAAGAAACCACTATCCACTAAAAACAAGGTTTATATCATTAAGATTGCATCCCAAAGACTCAACAGACTATAAGAAGTAACCACCAATAACATTTAGAGGAGATGGAAAAACATTATAGCTTCTAACATAACACAATTAGCAAAAGTACTCACCAATTCCTCGTGGAGAAAAGACCTTGTATGAAGCTTCCATGGCTTCTTTATAGTTCTCTTCATCCGCTGTGATCATCTTGGACTTAATTAAATCCTAAGACATTCAAGAAATAGACCAAATAAACCTTAGATGGACCAAAAGAGAACGATTAAGGATGAAATTTTAGAAGCATATAAAAAATATTTATAACCTTGAATTGCCTTTTCTCTTCCCTGGTTGAAGGAAGATTTCCACCATGAGTATTTGCCCATTCCTCTGCTATCTTAACAAGGATAACAATATATGGTGTGTGTTTATGTACAACAGCATCAGTTGTGTTCAAATCAATCGTTTCTGTGAACCTGTAAGGGATACGTATGAAATCAGCCCTTTCTTTTCTTTATCTCTTGCCTTCTTTCAATGGGGGGAAAATGTAATTGCTAACAAGGAGAAAGAACATATGGTATTTTGGTTTGGTGTATTAGACAAAATAATCATTGTATAAAATTATGTACTAATTAATCCAGCATTTGGTTCGTGTTCTCAATTCCTGCATAGCTAATACTGTATAAGTTATGCCTCAAATACTGTATTGTTTTATACTGGGTAAATGATGGAATAACAAGATAGGTATTACTAATACCTGAATAAACATCCAGAAAGACAAAAATACCCTCAATATTAACATTTCATCTTCAAAGCCATTTCAGCAGTTCAACAACGAAGTAGAAAGTTATAAATCATCAGTTATCCTCCATTCAATATTCCTCTGATTATACACAAAGGGCATCAAAAACCCACATACAATAAATAAGTATACCGAAAAGTAAAAAGTTTTATAAAAAGATGTGATTTTCTGCAAACGACAGCCAATATTCTATATACCTACATATCTACCAGGACCTCACGGGTGCACCAAGAGGAAATCCAGAAAAGGACGCTATTTCTTAGGTGTACATAGTCCTCCTCTATACTATCAAATGCTCTCCTATTTCTCTCTCCAAATAGTCCACATAGGTTCTAGTAGAGCAACAACTCCTACCCTGTGTCTTCTCTCTCATCCTCTAAATCTCCTGTTAACCAATACTTCTCTGATCGTGCCTGGCACCACCCATTGAAGACCAAACCAATGCAGTACTAGACATTACCGGGCAATGTAAAATAGATATACTAGGGAGTACGACTACCCTTTTCTTCCAAGTTATTACCATATTCTTATCAGATCATAAATGAAGCCGATTTTATGATCTGACAAGAATATGGTGATATCATCCACAACTTGTATGAAAAGGATAATGTTATAGCCTCTACTCCCTAGAATATCTTTTTTCAACAACGACGGTGTCTAGGCCAACTTGTGCATATCGGTTATTTCACCCGTTCCTTCTACCTTCCACCAGCACAAGTATCAGGTAAGTTTGGTTATCAAGGCTTAGGCAGATGAAAAGAATCACCAAGTGATTTTTTGTCTTACTCTCTACTGAAATCCGAATCTTGGTCTCCGGGATTTATACCCACTTGATTGATCATTATACTACACTCTTGGGTGCCCCTACTTCCTGGCATATACTCCCCACTCCACAAAATCATCCTAAGAAACATAAGACACAAGGGTGCACATGTGTTTAAAAATAAGAGATGGTGCTAAGTGAACAGATCATTATTTATTGTAGAACTCTAACATGTCAAGCATAGAGGAAAGCACAAAGAAAAGGCTGACCTCGTAAGTTCTGGCCATGGGTTATTAAGTCGAAGATCATCTAGAAAATGATCAGGCTTCGATTCAATTACTGTATGTTCCTGCAGATAGAAGATAAATTCTGGTCAACACAGAAATGATATTATGTTTGCTGAGAGCTTTATCAACCAAACTCATCGTTAATTCTTTGCTCATTCATTGTTTCACTCTGCTCCTATCACTTGACAGTTGCTTCTCTACAAGTTAGTTCCTCACAATAAAAACGATCCTGACAAGAAATCCATCATAATGGATTGATGGGTAGTCTCTGCTCTGGACCACAGTTCTCTATCAGTACTGGATTTCAAAGTTGGATCAGTCCTAAAATAGCAAGAAAGCAGCATTAAGATTACCTTCACACTGATCCGGACAAGACCCATGAGACCATAGGAACGTGCAAATATTAAAATAATATTTGCCTCCCGACAGATTCTGTCCAATTTCACCATGGAATCTTCAACCAGCTGAAATAGAAAAGACAAAGCAAAAGACAAAATTGTCAGAAATTTCCTTGTCCTGGTATCTGCTGATAGACAATTAGCCATATTATGCATTTAAATGACCTAATGGCAAAGGAAACAGATCAGTACTTTGCTTGAATCTTTGTTCTCTTTTTTTAAGGGGGAGAAGGGGGTTGTTGTTGCTTCTACAATTAAAGACTGGATAACCTGCTACCATAATTATGCAGATACAAAAACTACTTGTTCACTTTTTCAAATCAACATGCTCCTACCTCTTTCAAAAAGGAGATGGCAACAAATATCATCACATATTTCAGAGTATCAAAAAATTGGAAAGATTGCAACTCACAAAGTACTAGTTCAGAAGTACAGATACACTCAAAATTCAACATACTACACAGTAGATAAGAAGTGTCCTGAAATGATTGTAACTCGCAAAGTCCTAGTCAAGAGGCATAATTGTCAGGACTCTTCAAAATTGGCATGCTACACAGTACAGAATTTTCTGGAAATTCTCCAGTCATAAACATAATCAGAATTCAGATAAAGCAGATTCTACTAAAATGAAACTGTCACAAAAGTTCTCTCAAAACGAACACGAAAAGAAATTAATACAGTTGGTGTGTATTATAAGACTATATGAGAGTGAGTGTGTATACATCATATAAATATAACACACACACACACACACATAAATATATGCAGGGAGGTAGTGTAGATCTGTTAGGCTCTCTGTAAGTAGTTTCTCCCCTTGTCTCTTTTTTTGTTTTGTTCCTCTTTTGAAGGTCTCCAGCATATCCATAATGCGGAGGAATACAACATTATCAGTTTAAAAAGAAAAAAAGTATAAAGAAGCCTTCCTGATAAAGATATCTAAGTTCTAAAAAAAGTTGGGAACACAGGATCCTGCCAAAGTCAAATGTTTTTATGAGAACAAGATGATTCATGTGACCTGTGTAGCTATGACCAAGGTAAACTGAGAAAAGAATGATGGATTTGTCTCAATCAGTTCCTCAGGGCAATCTTCTATAAACTTGGCTTTAACAGCATCATTTAACTCTTGAAGGAATGTGCACACACACTTTGCCTTCGATTCGCCAACACTTGATTCATCAACTACCAGAAATAGGAGAGAAAAAATAAGTTTGCTTTCTAAAGCTGTAGATGCAAACATACAACCATATTACATACCCATGAAATTATTTCCAAGATCACCCACTTCAACCTTGGAACCATCAACAACAGTGATGCTTCCAACCCCACCAAGAACAAGATTTTTCAAAGTTTCGGAACCAGTTGGACCGCAATTAAGTAAGCAGATACTGGCTTTCTCCAGCGCAGCTTGTCCTTGCTCACCCCATATCCTGCAAAAGAGCTTCATTATTATCTGCAATTTCACATACTTGGCTCTTTTTCACTTAGTAATCAGCTAATTAGGTTAATTGTGGGTTCCGATTAAATAAAGAGCATATCTGAGTTAAACTACTAACAAAGGGAATATCTACTCAATTTCAGATGCTTTAAGGCATAATTTGACCTTTTTCAGTTCTAAATATAGAAAGGTATCATTCTTTTTGGCACTGACTAAAAAGGAAAGTCCATCGCATAAATTGGGATAGAGGGAGTATCTAACTTTACGATCAGCGTGGCTGCGTGGGTAAATAAATTCAAGTCCTATAGTTAACATATGCTTAACACATCAAATGATATGTGTCTTGTGTGATATGTACATTGTATCTGCCTTATATGCCACTAAGTAGAGTCGGCAAAGGGTAAATAAAAATGGCCATCCATTCAAACAACCCATTTCAAATGGGTTGTATATGTGACATTTAAAATATGAGCTAAATATGGGTCAACCCATATTATCCACTTAAAATATGGATAAAACCTACAATATACCAATTATCCATATCGAAAAAGAAATGTGCTACTGACTCTACCTGCTATAGCATATGCCTCTTCCTCCGGCCAACACTGTCCAGTCTCCGACGACTTCTCCGTAGAGTCTGTCTCTCTCTCTCTCTCTCCCTCTTTTTCTTTTTTCTGTTTTTCTCCTCAATCATTACCCCCTTCCTACCACTACCTCACTGAGTAATCAGGCACTATTGTTACCTCCACCTCCTCATTTTTCTTCTTATTGACGTTTTAGGTTAATAGGAATTCCCCGCTCCTCTTTTATTTTTCTATTTTAATTAATTTCTGATTTAATTTTGTGTAATGTTAAATGTTGTTGCTCTCTATTACTGAGGATGATGGATAGTGGTGGTGTAGAGGTGGTTGGATTTTTATTTCTGGAGAAAGAAAAATTGGACAAATGGGGCTGGTAATTTGTGATTTTGCCCTGCTTGTTATTGATTTTGTTCATGAACTACTGTGCATGTGCTCCTTTGTCTGCTTCCCTTTCAGAGTGTACAATATTCATAATATGTAATTGTTGGTTTAGGTAGAGATGTCAATGGAAGGTAATGCGGATTCTTGCGAACAAAGTACTTCAACTTAGTTAAAACAAGGCAAAAGGAAAACTTTTGTTGTTTGAGATTCTTTTGTTAGGTTTGAGCCGGATATTTCTAGTGATGGGAAGTTTAAAGTGCAATGCACACTTTGTGAACAAGACTACATAATGGCCCCTACATCTGGAACATCAAATCTGAGGCAAATTTGTTGGTAAAGCATTCTTTGAATAAGGGAAAAGAGGTTCAAGCCAAAAAGTGAACCAATAGATCAAAAAAATTTATTGAGAGAAAATATCATTGGTCATATGAAGTGTCCATATGTATGCATAATTGCTTTCAGTTTTGTAGAACATAAAGGCATCATGGACATTCATTCGTATTTAAATCCAATAGTGAGGCACATTATCAAGAAACACAGCCAAGTCAGGTATCCTGAATATGTATGCAAGAGAAAAAGAACTTCTAAAAATTGAGCTTGCGATGATATCTTCTTTTTGTTATGAAGTAAGGTATTTCACTAAAAAGCATCAAGCAGATACAAACTTACAGAATAGGAAAAAGGGCTCACAGAGAGCATAAGCAAAAGTTCTAAGCCCCTTTACAATCTTCAAACTAGTACTAGAAAGCTAACAAAGTCAAGAAATTATTCAGTGCTAAATACAAGGGTTAAATTAACCCAACTGCACAGCATAAGTAAACATCTAGCTTAAAGAGAGTGGTTTGGAGTTGAGATCCCATCAAAACATCTATAGTTCCTTTCAGTCCATAAACACCAAAAGATAACTCCAGGGATCATCACCCAGACTTTCTTGATGAACTTATCAACTCTCCATGTATTCCAGCTTGCGATGATATCTAGCAGAGTGTGCTTGACATCAGACATGTGGAGTTCATTAGTATCTAATAGTTGTATGTATGTAATAGCTCATTATGTGGACTTAAATTGAGTTTCTCAGAAGAGGATTTTGATTTTTTGTCATGTTCCTCCTCAACTTTCGGATGCAGTTTTAGGTCATTTATTGATTGATTTTCTATAAGAATGGGGAATCGAAAAGAAAATCTTTACCCTTACTTTAGATAGTGCTACTTGCAATAACAGTGAGGTAGATAATTTGAAAAACCATTTGTCTTTGATGCGTTCACTAGCTTGTGAGGGAAAGTTTCCTCATGCTCGTTGTGGAAATCACGTTCTTAACTTAATTGTTAAGGCGGGTTTAGAGAAGGCTGATGTAGCTATTGAGAAAACTAGAGAAGATGTTAAGTATATCAAGAATTCAGAAACAAAAACAGTGAAATTTGTGGAGTGCGTAACCTTGGTCTACCATGTTCTAAAAAGCTATGTCAAGATATGCCTATTCGGTGGAATTCCACCAATCAAATGATTGGAAGTGTTCTTTTGTATAAGCAGGTGTATATTCATTATGACTTGGTTAATCCTGATTTTAAACATGGCCTTTTTGAAGATGAATGGAAAGGGGTTGTGCTTGTAGCTACATATTTTAGGGCATCTAATGACATTAAGACTTTTTTTCGGATGCAAGTACCCCACGGCAAATTTTGTATCTTCCTAATGTATGGAGAAGTGAAATGTTATTGGAAAAACACAAAAATAGTAAGGATTCAGTGATGAGTGAAATGGCAACTTCTATTAAGAAATATTGGGAATCATATAGTGTCAGTTATCTATAGCCATGGTCCTTGCCCCTCAATATAAACTGGATTTTGTTAAATTTTGTTTTTAAAAGCTTAATTCTGATACTATTGATGAAAAAGTGAAGGTTATTGAGGATAATTTATAATTGTTGTTCAAAGACTACTTGATACCTTCTACTACAACCTCGTTATCAGAGAAACATGTTTTGCATAATCCAATTGACAATCCAAATAACAACACTAAACATGTATCTACTAAACACAATTGACTATAAACTTACTCCAAGCTAGGTGTAACTCCAGAATATATGCAACTACTGCTTGACACAAATTTTGCACCGTCGCTGTAAGGATAAATATGTAAAAATTCACAGATGCTGCACCTATTCCTTCTCTACTAAAATATTCCACTTGGTACACACTTAAACCTGGAGGACTTCCCTCTACCCTTTTTTTTCACTAATTGTGGTGTTCTGATCAATTTGCACGCAACTCAAAACTAATTCTACGATTACTTACTACCTCCAACACCAGCACCAAAAAAAAAGTAACCTAATATTTCTATCTCCATTAGGATATGACCGGGAGACGACATGGTTCTCATCCTTGACTTAAAACTCAAAAGTACCTATTATTGGAACAAAATGAGCCTCAATATAGTGCATTAGATACAGAGCATTACCTGTCTAACCTCAACTTATTTAGGATTGAGTCGTAATCAACTGATATTTCTATTATATATATGATTTTGCTGCATTTTCTGATTTCTGCTATGATATTGCGATAACACTAAGAGCTACAAGTTCAATGGTAGAGTAGTAACAGGTTTCAGAAAGTAATTGGGTAGAAAAAGAGATCATAACAAAAACCGAAAGCAAAAAAAATAAAAACGTAGCATAGCCTTAAAAGTATAGCAAACAATTCACCTGAGCTGTCGATCGTATTTGACTTTGGGTTCCGCCATTGTTGTATATGTGAGAAGACTGATAGAGAGAGTGAAGAACTTGGTACTGGGAACGCAAAACCTTGAAAGAATTGGGGGTAGGTGTTTTATATATATGGAAAAGGGAAATATACTCATCAATTTTGCGATCAATAGAGTAGTACTTAATTTTAATTAAAAAAGTGATGCACGTATATGAGAAATAGCTCAAAATAGTCCATTATTTTTGGATTAAGACATAAAGTCATCCTTAAAATTTAGCATGGAACACTAATAGTCCCTTACGTTTGCAATATTGGTGTATTTTTAGTCTTTTCCTAAATTTTTACCTATTTTTTAGGGTTAAGGGTCTGAAAAATATCTCAATTTTGGTCGAATTTGTTGTTGCGATACTAAACTTTCATGAGGACCTATTACCTCCGTAGATTATTTAATACCGTATTTTAAACATATATATTTGTCCACGTGGACATAAAAAATAATGCAAAATTATAAATAGTAATGTGTCCACGTGGAAACATATATACCTTTAAAATACACTATTAAATAGTTCAAGGGTAAAAAATACACTATTAAATAGTATAGGGAAGTAATAAGTCCTCATGAAAGTTTAGTATTGCAACAGCAAATTCAACCAAAGTTGAGGTATTTTTCAGACCCCTATCCCTATTTTTTAACATTGATTTTATCCAAACTTTTATGTATGGAATGCTCAATCATTTTTTTTTATATACTTGGAAGAAATAATATCTAATGGTAATTTCATTCAAATTTTACCTCCATGGCAGCAAAAACTAAATTATTTTTAAAGTAATAGTACATAAATTCACATAATTTTTTAATCAAAAACCTGAAAATATGATTAGTAATTTTAAATTTATTAATTCATCTGGGAGCTCGAAGTTTAGAGGTTGAAACGCACAAGTGTTTGATATACATACCACTTATCTAACTTATAGTCATTTTTATGAGCTACTTAATTAGTAATCATTTATAGTAAATTATGTATAGTTGAATAATAATACTTATAATTTATGTTATATAAAAGTTAGCATTTAATATACAATCTATTTCATTGTTTATTTTTACCATCTTATACATTAGATAAAGTCATAAAAACAAATTGCTATAAATTTGTCAAAAATTGCACTTGATTCTTCAAAAAAGTTTTTACAATCTGCAAATTCCATTACATAGCGATAACGAGGGATGCTAATATTTTTTAAATCTTCTTAATTGTATTGGATCAATTATTATTATTGTTATTTTCAAATAAAAATGTAAATCTTTATATGGATTTATCTATCTTCTATACTACCTTAAAAGCATGAACTCTCTAACTTTAATGTTAAATTACTATAATATCCCCAACTTAAGACACCCAACTCATTATATATTCTATATTTAATATTATATTTAAATACACTATATTATATTAAATGCAGACACCTTTTCACATTGATGGGTAGTGACTTTTCCGAAAGGTTGTGTCCTTTTTTTATAAAGTTGTGACTTTTCAATGAGTTATGACATTTCCGAAAAATTGTGATTTTTCTGAAGGATTGTGACTTATCTGAAAAAACGCGATAAGCACATTTTCATACTATCCTTTGTTGTCTATAAATAGAGGGGGTTTCTTACACTTTGAAACTACAAATTTTGTAAGTTTTCTATTCTTCTACTTGTCAAAAATGGAAGAATGTGAGAGTTGTTGGATTATGCAATTACAATATTATTTTTTTGTAGGTAAATTAGATAGATCAATAAAAGTTGATGAAAAAATGAAAATGAAATAACTCAACTTCAAATGAGAAGAGTATCGTGATAATAAATATAAACACTCATTTTCATAGCCATAAAATATACTTTTGCAGCAACTCTTCCTTGACAAAAAGTTCAATAATTTTCCGTTGCACAAACTACAACTTGGTGTTTAGAATCTGAAAAGTCTCAAACTGTTGGAGAAAAAGTATTTGATCAATAACTTAGTTTGAAGAATCCAAACTACATTTAATAAGTACTCTTTCATTTTCAATTTATTTGTTGTACTTTTATTTTTATTCAGTTTTATATAGAATGTTTTTTTTCCTTGGGGGTGAGGACGCATCTTTAAGACTACAAAGTTAAAAGACATTTTTATATATTCTACATATGATCCTTAAATTAAAAGTCTTCTTTATTTTTTTAAATTTAATATCAAATTAAAATTAGACCAATCTATATCTATCTCTCTTTTTTTTATCTATACTACCTTAAGAGAATGAATTAATAACTTAAATGTTAAATTATTATAATACCCCCAACTTAAAACACCAAATGAAGTATATCTTCTATATTTTATATTGTATTATATTTATTTATGTGTATTATATTATATTATATTATATTAAAGGCAGACAACTTTTCACATTGAAAGGATTTTGACATTTTCGAAGAGTGATAACTTTTCTGATGAGTTGTGACCTTTTTGAAGGGTTGTGACTTTTCTGAAGAGTTGTGACTTTTTCGAAGGGCTGTGACTCCGAAGAGTTGTGACTTTTTCGAAGGGTTGCGACTTTTACAAAGAGTTATGAGTTTTGACCTTTCTGAAGGGTTGTAACTTCTTTTTGATACGGCAACACGAGCAATTTTTCATACAATACCCTTTGTTGGCTGTAAAAAGAGGGCCTTCATAAAAATTTTAAACTACGTTTTAAAAAAATATTATTATTATTATTATTCTTAAAACACACAATTTAGTATATCTTCTATATTTTTATGATAAGAAACAATATGCACATACTAATACTACACATTTTAAACTATAAATGGAGGGGTTTCCTCACATTTTTAAACTACAGTTTTTTATGTTTTCTATTCTTCTCTTCTTAAAACCTCATGTTTGATTTACAAACGTTGACAATCTTAAAGTTCAGTGAAATTAGAACACTCCATAACATAAATGTTAAATTAATCTAATACTCTAGATAAAACATCCAATTTAGTATATCTTCTATATTTAATATCAATATTTATATTATATTATATTATATTATATTAAAAGTAAGAACACTTACAAAACAATAATAACAAAGTAATGCACTATGGGAAAGGGAGTAGAAAGTTTATTTAAGAGGTGTAACTAAGAGATTTTAAGAATGACTAATTTTTTATTTAGCAATATTCATATTATTTTTAAAAATAGTGTGGTACATGGTTTGATTTTCACGTGCAACGCACATGCGTCAAAACTAATATTTATAAATGTATCAAATAATTAGGTAGATTTTTATTTTTATATAAATAAACCTAACAAATATCAAATCATAAAAAGTTACAGAAAATTTTAAATCTTTAAAAATCGTTAAAAATATATATAAACAGTGAATAGAATCGATAGTTATTCAATGTTATAGATGATAATAGGTGACTATGAGCCTATAACAATACACACATAGATGATAAAAGGTTGTATAAAATAGCGAAAGAATTACATGTTACCACTTTTGGAAGAAGATCGAGGAGAGAAAAAAAAAGAAAAACAATATGCTTAAGTCAAAGTAGGACTCATAAAAATTCTCTTTATCTTAAAAACAGTAAAATAGAAATAATCATTAGTGATAAGAATACTTTCTTATTGATTTTTTTTTTTTTTTGTAATTGTTTTTCTATTATCATGTTCAATAAAAAAACAACATGTGCGGAGATTTCATCATTTTAATTGTGTCTTTAAGTAAGTTGATACGCTCTCTATGGCAGGTGGACAGATATACGGCTTACAATTTTAGAGAGGTTGTAGCATTTTTACAAACTTATGGTATGTAACTGTAAGAAAGCTGTCAAGTTGATGGGTGCAAATGTTATTCTAATTAGCGGGAAAGTAAATTACTTCTTTTGTACAATTCTGTTTCTACTAAGAACAAAATGGACATGGACTCTGAAGACCTGAAAACTCTCGCCGCCGAGCAACGCCGGGAACTCATGGCGGCGCGTGACGTCGACCTCGACTTTGATTTCGCTTATCAACTTCAACTCCAAGAAGCTATCGACGTCTCCCTCTCTATGCAACCCTCCACTTCCACCGCTGCACCACCTACCCCCACCCTACTTCAACCCCAACCGAATTCCTCTTCAGCGAACGACGGAATTTCGAAGTTCGCCGACGTACAATTTTCGGAAATCTTGCAACTTGAACGAGAAATCGATGATCGCAGGCTTAGCGAATTGGAATTCAGGATTATGCGTGATGACCTTCAGCGTCGAATTCATGATCATCGTGTTGCTCAAGAGATTCTTCGTATGCCGGAGGATGAGTGGCAGGATAATGGAGACAATTTTGAGCTTCCTTTTGGAGAAGGAACATCCAAAAGTGAGGATAAAGAGCTTTTTAGGGTTTATTTCAAGGGTTTAGTGGAGAATTTTCGTCCAAATGTGTTTATTGGTGGGATTGGAGTTGCCATTTGTGATTCCAGAGATGAATTATTGTTCGAAATGAGGAAGCCGTTTTTTGGAAATGCAATGAATCGCCAGTGCATTGAGTTTAAGGCCCTTATTGAAGGTTTGAATGCTGCAATCGCCTTGGATTTGAGAAGGGTCGTTTTCTATTGTGACTACTTTCCTATATTCCAATTTGTAAGTCCAGCTATTTCACTTAATCAATAATTTTATATGGTGTTTTAATATTGGTATTTCATAGGTTGTTTGGTCCATAGGCTAGTTATACAGGATTTATATTTCAAGGATTGTTATAAGGACATTAACGATACCCGTATAGCTCATCACCTAACATTTTTTTAGCTTTGGTGGGATCTTTTGTTTCTTTTTTGGTTTATGAAAAGATAAAGGGAGACTTTACCAATTTTACAATTGTTCATCCACATTGATTGGAAGTTGTATATAAATGATGTCAAATGGTATAGAACATCAAAGAGAGTGTCAGATAAATTCGGACAGCAGGAAGCTTCATACCATAGTGTCCAAGTGATTAGGAGCGGTAAGATATATTGGGTTTTCAGCAATTCTGTTTTGACTTCTGGGACTCTAGAAGATTAGTCACTAGAGCTCATTCCTAGCTATCTGCTAGCACACTGTTCTTCTATTAACAAAAACATATCAGGATACATCCATGATACAATGTTGGTTTTTGATCATAATGTAAATTAATACAAGTACATTTTTTATTTTCTGGAGTTGAAGAGCTAAACTATTTTTTTTTTTTTTTGTTTATAAATAAGAGTTGAAGGTTTATCTGACTTAACATAGTACAGGGTCACTTCATTATCTTCCTGGTATTGTGAGCAGAATGAGCTCACATGTGTAAGCCTACATAGATGATACATCTAAGGAGCTATGATTTCCACTAGTCAAAGGTTTCCTTCAGCAGTCATTTCTTTTAAGCTGTCCTATCCGGATAAAGGAAGAGTTTATTGCTCAAATTATTTAGTTGTCTTTGTCAGTTGAATTTTTTTGTCTATCTACAATAAAGGAAAAAGGGAATGTAGACATGGTACGGTAAGTATTAGCACAAATATTGAACATCTACTACTGTTTTGTTTGGTTTTGCCGTCATATATTGAACAGCTGAATATCACTCAAGCTTTCCAAAATGCTTAATTTGCTGAAGTTATGTATTTGGGCAACTGTAGGTTACAGGCAGATGGTCAGCCAAGCAGCGGAAGGTTGCTGCTCTACTAAATCAAGTGGCTTTGCTTCGACTAAAGTTTTCATTTTGCCAGCCGTCTCTTGTGCCTCGAAATGAAATTAAGTTTGCATTTAAATTTGCAAGAGAGGCAATGACTTCTCAGGTTGAGAAAGTCGCAGAGACAGCTGCTTCAAGGAATATGTACGAAACTTGTGCTATTTGTTTTGAAGAGACTAATTTTGGTCAGATTTTCTCGGTTGATGATTGTAGACACCGTTATTGTGTCTCCTGTATGAAACAACATGTTGAAGTGAAGCTGCTTCATGGTATAGTGCCTAAGTGTCCTCATGCAGAGTGCAATTCAGATTTGAAACTGGATAGCTGCAGTAACATTTTGACACCAAAGTTAATTGATATTATGAAGCAACGCATCAAGGAAGCTTCTATCCCTGTAACTGAAAAAGTTTACTGCCCTTACCCAAAGTGCTCGGCACTAATGTCAAAATCTGAAGTTTTAGAATATACTAAGGGTTCCTTTTTGGGAGCTGAAAGACTTGGAATCAGTAAATGTACAAAATGCAATGGCCTGTTTTGTGTCAATTGCAAAGTTCCTTGGCACTACAATATCGCGTGCGATGAGTACAGAAAGAGAAATCCTAATCCTCCGGAAGATCTTAAGTTGAAAACCCTGGCAGAAACGAATTTGTGGCGCCAATGTGTAAAGTGCAACCACATGATTGAACTTGCAGCAGGGTGCTACCACATAACTT
This sequence comes from Solanum acaule, assembly GCA_036250505.1. Taxonomy (NCBI): domain Eukaryota; kingdom Viridiplantae; phylum Streptophyta; class Magnoliopsida; order Solanales; family Solanaceae; genus Solanum; species Solanum acaule. Next base: position 917 of record JAJOOR010085571.1, on the reverse strand, counting down.
GCAGGTAAAGACAAGGGTGTTCAAGTTCCATTTGTTTGACTCAAACATGAAATAAGTTGACTCACAAATTTTGGAATCACGTTAGTCAAATAAGTGTCTTTTTCCTTGATGCAATTAGTATGTCCTGTAAATATATCTATGCTGTCTAAACTATTCTTTGCTTTGATATGACCTTACTGTCATACAAGATATATAACTATTTGCAAAAAAAAAAACTGATTAGGAAAACAACAACTTGTTTATGATGTTGGACATTTCTGTTGGACCAAACTATATATATGCATTATTCTACATGTACCTTGCTGATACTTTTGGGCCACATTTTGATTTCTCTTTTATTTTGTCATTTTACCCTCTATTGATGTATTGTTTCTTCCTTAACATGACACTTTTTGCACTCAAGGCCTCATCTACAAAAGAGTTTGTTATTGTACACTTAAAAAAATATTCCTACTAGCTATTGCTGCACTCCGATTGCTTGTTCCATTTCAGACATTGTTTCAGGCTTTCAGCTATATTAGTAGATTTTTTTTAACTGAGGTGCCTGTTCTGGCCTTACACTTGTGTTTCTTTTCTGTCCCCCCCTCTCTCCCCTCCTTTCCTGTCTGTGGAGCGGTTGAGTTATAGGTTATCCAGGCTGGTTCAATATCCCCTGGACATAGTGTTAAGTCTTTTAGTAAATATGCTTATCAGAAAAAGTATTTCAGTGAATATATTTGTGTAACATTTTACTAGAAGTTACTCTCCAAGTTCAGTAAGGAGGTACATATTTCCAACGTAAAGAAATTGTGGGTCTGTGCTCTTTGCGGATAATGGAAAAATGGCATCGCTTGTGTAAGCCTTGGTTCTTATACATAATACTGATGCCATGATATCAGTTGACCTTGTAAGAAGTATTTCTGCGTTTTTTTTTTTTT
>JAJOOR010085567.1:0-25908 GCA_036250505.1 Solanum acaule | reverse complement strand
ATTATCCTCATCATTATACTTACACATTGTTATTATTTCTTAAAGTAAAAAACCAATTGAAGTCATCAAAGAAAACGAAACCAATATTGAATAATTCATGCCAAAAAAAATTAAATAGTATTTTATACAATAAGTTTAATCCTAAACAATTATCATCATCATCATAGTAGTAATTCATGTACTTAAGATATTAAAAGATGACATACATGATCCACTGACATGAAATTCTTGACAATTCATCCATTTTTCTATCATCCGTGTCTTCTTTTTATTCCTCGCATTGGAGAGGTGGTGATCCCTTCAATCATAAAAAATAATTACAAAACAAACAATTCAAAATAGAGTCATCAATATAATTATTCTTTCTTTTATGATGTGTTTGAATCATATTTTTGTTTGGAATCATATTTTGAAGAGTTGATTTTAAGAAGATATGAATGATGAAGTTAAGAGTAGTATTTTTTCAAAGACATGCCTTATAAGGTTTAGATGATTTTAAGGATAAGGTTAGTTATTTTTTGAAATTTGAATTTTAAATTTTAAATTATTTAGTTAGGTAGTTGATCATATGTGATTTTTTCAAGGACGTGGGTTTCTCTCTCTTTTTTTTTTTTTTTTTTGGAGTGACAGTTTTTTCTTTCTTTCTATTTTTAAATAATAGTGGAGTTATATTAATGTGTAGTTAAACTGATTTGTAATTTTTTTTTTAATTTTTTTAAATCCGATTTTTTAAAATTAAATAATTGAGAAATTTTTTCAATTGATTGTAATAATTAATTAAAATCATTTCTAAAATAAAATATATTAAGAACTTGTGCTGTAAAATACCATTAGTTTCTTAAAAATAAAATAAATAAATAATTATAATTTTGTAATTATTTTTAAATTATTTTTAAAATTTTATAATTGTTGAATTTTTATGGTGCTGACATGTGGCACTTTTTCCTCTCCTTTTATATATAGATAGATGTCAAACAGACTCTCGTAATCAAACAAAGGTATGGGGGGGGGGGGGGTTGAGGATGTGATGGTCAAGGAGTAGGCATTGGGGGAGTTAGGTGGGTAGGGAGGATATAATAAATATACAATATTATTTATAGAACTTATTTTTCCAACCTTTCATCAAATAAGTCATTTTTCTTATTCTTTAATAACTTATTTTTTAAAATAAAAACTAATATTTTTCTCTATACCATACGGTAAACGCACTTAATTGTAGATTTATTTGAGATTTTTTTCTTTGAGATTTTCCTCTGAAGTTTTAGTTGAACTAGAAAACACGCCATTAGGTTCCTTGTTAGTTTCAGTCCAACACATACCTTAGCCCAACACTATTTATTTTATCAACTCATACTTATTCCCAACACATAACTAGGGAAAGTGTATGATTAAACGTATATTCGATTTGGACGCTGCTATTTAATTTGTATCCATTTTTAATATATTTTTCACACGGTTATTCATTTTAAATAATTTCATATATATGGTATTTGAAATTAGTTTTGACAAATCTAACTTCAAACACAATATTTAAAATTTTATATGATTGAAGTTTTGTTATATTTATCAAACTTAAGTTATTCTATCCGAAGTTCATATACATATAATTAACATCAAAGCAATGCAAAAATAATTAAACTATTTTTTACAATATTAATTATAAATATATGTTTATTAATTAATATATATCTTAAATACCTAATTTAATATCATTTATAAAGACTTTTGTCTGTCATATAGTAACTTTAATTCTAGATAATTATTTTTTATTTTCCTTCATACAAAACGCACCCTTAATTGATTTCGATGTGCCTACATAATTTGTGGATCACTAAATTTATTATTGTTAGCTCGAAGTTACGTAATCAATGACAAATATTTTGTAATTTGTGATTTTTGAGTTATCAAATTTTAACTTAATAATATAAGTAAATATGAAATATTTTTTAAAAAATAGATACAAAATTTGAATTTGATTCAAATGAATTCTATACTTTAGCTTCACCCTAACCTAATACATATACAACCTAAATATAAAATGTATAGATAAACTAAAATTATGCTCATTTTAAACCCACTAAATTGCACTCCCTCCATCATATTTTAATGAGATAATAACTGTCAAAAACACACCTAAACTATTCCCTTTTTTTTGAGTTTCATACCTAAACTATTGATGAGAGTGTGAGTTTCATACCTAAATTTTCACATATCAGTTTGAGAAACACACATATCTCTTTTATAACACTCTCACCATGGTGTGTGTAATACACTCACTTTTTTATTGTAAAAAATCATCACATCATACTCCACATGGACAAAATATTTTACCTGACAAAAATTAAATAAATTATTAGTATAAGTTAAGTAAATTATTATCCCAAAAAAAAAATATTTTTTTATAAAATAAAATGTAAAATATTTTTCTCACCCCACCATCACTTTCTCTCACGGTACACCCCCCTCTTTTATTCAGTACTATTTTTAATATTTTTATGTCACGATCTAGATCTGTTGTGAGTGATACTCACACTAACCCTTGGTGGGAGAATCAAATTATTACCATCACACCATTCATAAAGCAATTAAAAATAAGTAGTATCGGGATTTTAAAATAGTCTTTTAATAAATAAATTCAATCATAAGTAATTGCAGAAATATTCCCCCTAGAACCTGAAAGTCATGGTATCAAACACTAATTGGCTAGATAAAAGGGATGGAACCTCAAAACTCAAAAAAACATAAGTCATAGTGCATTACCTAAGTTAGACGTGACTCAATTTGAGAATAGCAAAGAGCTCCTCCTGTTCGCTTCTCCAATTACTAATATTAATTAAACATGAGTTTCACATGCTTTTACCATGTTATTGTCAAGTATTCAAAAAATAAATTTATTGAACATTAGGTGGCCACCAGTTTATGTTGGAATGTATGCATCTACTATCAGTTAACGGACCAGGTCCCTTAACTCAGCAAGAACAGTAACTGAAATAAAAGTGCAGAAACTAAATAGCTCAAAGTAAATCATGCACAAGGATTTTACATGGAAACTCCCTTGCTTAAGGGCGGTGAAAACCACGACCTATATTCACAGGATTTCAACCCAAATGGAGCAACAATTCAGATTGCAACTTCTTGCAACCTAGGAATTTACCTCTAAATCCCTCCCCCCTCAATGTAGCAACTCTACTACAAAGAAAGCAGCTAAGCAATAACTCTATTGCCCTAAGTCACCTAACTCTGGATGAATTATACTTCAACTAAGCAGATACAACACTGCCCACTAAACCACCTAACTCTTAGATGATTTAGAATTCAACTAAGAAGATACAACGCTGCCCACTAAGCAGATAAAACACTGCCCACTAAACCAGTTAACCCTAACTGACTTAGACTTTAACTAAGCAACAATTCCATTGCCCACTAAACCACCTAACTTTTGATGATTTAGACTTTTTGACTGAACCAACATAATGATCTAATTCCTTTATAACATAGGAATAGATTTACAAGATCAGCACTGAAGTATACAACCTAAGACAACTAAGACACAAGAAGCTCTATCAGGTCCCTATTGCTCTTGAGGAGTGTTCTTCCTTGAAGATGACCTTTTATTTTGAGCTTATGAGTTTTCATAAATTCACAATTTTGTTTGCCAAATCTTGAGTTTGTGTTTTGGAGAAAAGACTATATCAAAATGGACACAAAGCCTTGGGACAAGGCCATTGGCTGAGAGCCTGCTGTTATGAAAAGCAGTCTTTTGACAACTGTCTTTTCATCTTTTTCTCGTATGCAGACTTTCCGGGATCGGGTCCTTTGCTGCGTTCTTTGATAAGTGAGTTCTTGAAAAAGACTTGTTAGCTCTTTCTATTCTTGAATGAATAATGTTGTTTTTTTATTGTTGTATATATCAGTTACCAATAAGGGGTTTAACCACTTGAACAAACAATTTCGTTCGTCCTTCCTATTGATGAAGTACACTACACGTCTCACCAACCAACCTGACAAGACAGTTGTAAAGATAGCTTTACAGTTGTGCACCACTTTGAATCTGGACTGAAGTACTATGCCAAGGACCGGGTCCCTGCATTTGTGAGGATTATCTAAACACGCTGATGTTTGATCCACATGAGTTTAGCATATCAGCCTGTATCTGCTACATACCTTACCTCAGTTATTGAAAGAGCAACAAAATCTTGTCTTTTATTCCCCATGAATGAGATATGAGCCCCAAAAATAAGCCATTCCTGCTCTTTCTATCAGCTTGATACCCAATATAATCAGCATCACCATATTCCTTTAATCAACATAAAATCTCCTGATGGATAGAGTAGAACCAGGTCCCTGTCTTCATCAAATGTCTTAGGATTCTCTTAGCAGCCTTCAAATGTGATTCCGTTGGACAAGCTTGGAATCTTGCATAAATCCTAACACTTGTATCATTTACATCTGGACTAGTTCCATCAGCATCCAGCTTCGAGTTGGTCCTCATGGGAGTGTCAATTGTCTTGGTGTCCATAATATGAAACTTCTTTAACAACTTGTTGTACATTTCTTGACAAACGAAGGTACCTTTAGAAGTTTGCTTGATCTCTTTTGAAACCATTATTGAAGAGGAACTTGGACAACCTGTCAGCTGGTCGGGGAACCGAGTGTCACCCTTTACTTCTTTCAAACTGAGCTTGATCAACTTCTTCATTCTAACTTTCACAATTCACATTATTAGTTTGAACAACATCAACTTTGTTCAGCATTGTCTACCGGACCAGGTTCCTCATCAGGTTCATCGTCTGCATTAGCTTCTTTGGGATTGCTGGATTCATGAAGAGGATATTTTTCAGCAAGCTCACTGTTTAGACCATCTCTCTGAATATGAAGCAATTCTTCCATCTCAGAATCTTCTTTGTTTTGCAAATTCCTTCTCAATTATTCCAGACTCTTCAAAAATCACATAACATTTTTTTCAATGCACACATTTTTATACACCAGATAAGCCTTGCTGGAGGAAGAATATCCCATAAGTACTCTTTCATTATTATTGGGATCAAACTTCCTAATATCATCCTTTTGGTCACAGAATATGTAGTATTCACCACTTCAGCCTAAAAGTTCTTTGGAAGATTAAAATACTACTTATTCCGCTTGATGGATGGTCTGATCTTGTTACGCCCCCTAAAACTAGTAGGTGAAACTAGAGCCTTACGAGTGAGGTGTTGAGTTTGAGGAGGGGTTTTATGTTGTAAAATGGTTCCCCGAGCCTAGGTCGAGGAGTCTAGGGGTTAAACGTCAAGGTAAGACCCCCCAAGGACCAACCAAGGGTCCTTAAAGGGGACCCTAAAGCCTAACCCCCAAGACTGCCTAGAACCAAAAAGCTGTCAAGAATTTGGTTGTCACGACCCGAGCCTACACCCTGGACTTGGCCGGCACTCGAAGACCATTGCTGGTCCCCAAGCGAACCCTCATCCTGGCTGACTACAAGCGGAAAACTGATTCAAGCATACAAAACTTAAAAACTGAAATAAAAGTTCACAAAACTTAAATTCAAACTTTAACTCAATTGAAAACTCTGAATAATAAAATATATTCAACTCACCCCAAAATTGGCAACTTAAGTCTTTGAAATATTTAATAAAATAAATAAATAATATAGACTTACTCAACTATACTGACTATCTATGAAGCCTCTAACTGATAAAGATGGAAGTCGAGACAAGACCCACGACATCCTGACTAAACTGAAAAGTAAATGAAATCCTCCGAAAATAAGGAGGCTCACCATAGCTAACTCAAACTCTCGGATATATCAACGAAGCTTCTGTTGATGATCCTAAATACCTGTGTCTACATCATGAGAAGATGCAGGTCAAATGGCTCAGTACGTGAAATGTACGAACATGTAAAAGGAATTCTAAAGCATAAACATAAGCTTGAAACTTGATAAAAATGGAAACATACTTACCTCTTCTCAAACTTACTCAACTCCAGGAATACTCAACTCAATATAAAGCAACAATGCATATGCAATATATGGAAAGCTTGATAAAACAACTTAGTTCGTTAAAGAAAATGCAATAACAAACTCAACTTTACTTATATAATAAAGTAATATAGTTTCTGTGGGAGTTTCACTAACCGACAACCATCACTATGAGCCTAAGTGATGGTACAACATTTTACCTCACGTTGCCAAGGACCGTCCTATACCTTGTCATCGGTATAGAACCTGAACTACTTAGTGGATCCACTAGTCTATGCTGAAAAACACTAAGGAATCATCTAAAAAGTATGACCCTTTTTCTGCCCATGATGGCTACATGGTTTATAGGGGCTTGAGTTAATATGAACTCGCGTCCCCATATCGGTGCTCAATACTACTCCCAAAATATTCTTAGCTCATATGTTTTTAAAACAACTTCTTCTCTGATTTGAGATAATTACTCAAACTTAACTTAAAAGCTCTCTTGGAATCGATGTTCCCTATTCTTGCTCAAAACTCTTTTGGAAATCGCAGTTTCCTCTCATCTTAAATGTGAAAATATTTTACTCAACTTCAAAGCTTAAGTCTTAAAACAAAGTTTAAACATTTGTAAAAGACTTCTTCAAATATGGTTCATGCCGAATTATGGACATGAACGACTCAATGCAAGGTTTTCAATAACCATAGATCGAACTCAATACTTGGAACTCAAGAACTTCAATGATACTACTCATTTCAAGAATGCTCAACTCAAAGTTCATATGGAATTTTGAGCATGAACTACTCAACTCAATGACTCAAAGATACTTCTCATCTCAAGACTGTTCGACTTATAATGTTCATGCGGAATTATGGGCATGAACAACTTAACTCACGGACCTTCTGGGTAATAAATAATAGTCCCATGATTAGGATAATAATCTCGAGGGATAGGAACTCGATACTCAAGACTTAGAACTTGAAGATACTACTCTTTTCAAAGATACTAAACTGATGGAGTTCATGCAGAAGTTATGGGCATGAACGACTTGACTCGAGGGTCAAAATATCAATAAGGAACTCAGGTATACGACTCTTCTCATTCTCATACTTACTTCCTCAAAACTTAGTTCAAATTGATAGTTGATCTCAAAGGATTCACAATTGAACTCAAAGGCTTTCTTGAACTCTACTCTTAACTCTCTCTTGAATGTGAATTATGAATTCAAGAGTTATAGTTCATGATAAGAAGGATCTTATGATGACAAGGTAGAATCATGAATAAATTCTCCTCATCCTCATACTCACTTGCTCGAGTCTTGAAACAAGTTACTAGAAGTTGTAGAAGACTCCACAAAAGGACTCAAAGGGACTTTCTTAGAATGTTCGAAAGAATTCTCAAAACTTAACTCTTAGCTCTACCTTGAATTTGAATTATGAATTCAAGATTATTATCATGTTATGAATGATTTCTAGGTGTTTAGAAGTAGCTTAGATTAGTTAGAATTAAAAAGGAGTGAAGGTGCACTTTAAACGAACTCAAACGAGGCAACCGACGACAAATAAGATGGGGCAGGCGACCCTAGCGCTATGGGTGGTGCGGGGCGCCAGCCCCTAAGCTTCAGAGGAGGGTTTGGGGCACTCTGGCTGGCGCATCACGCCAGGCCCCAACCCAGAAAATCCGACGAAATTGTTTGCTCGCTTTCTCACCCTAATTGGCCTAGAATCGAACGGTTTCTTCCCCAATCACTTGGATTCAATAATTTAACATAATTACACTCTAATATACTCAAAAAAACACTCAAATTACTAAATTTAATCTAAAGAAATCATCAAAACCTCAACACAACAAGATTTAGAATGAACTTCAAGAACACCTATCAAGAACTCATCAAAAACTCTAATCTTTCAACTTTAAGAATGAAATTTCACTGAAAATAACATGATTGGTGTGTGGGTGAACTAACCCAACACTATGGAAGCTTACATACCTCTTAGGAATTAAACCCATGGCGAAAATCCGCAACAAAACGCAAGACTCTCGACGAACGCTTTGATCCTCTCCTCTTTTCTCTTCTTGAACTCTCAACTAAAACCCTAGGCGTATATTAGGATTATAAAACTGAACCTAATCAGATTAGACCCCCAAAATATTACTAAAAATGAATTAAATTTGATTGGGTAAGGCAAAGACCAAAATACCCTTTACTATTTTCGGCTAACTTTCTTGAACTGGACAACCTAACTTCAGAAGGCCATATCTCACTCATCCAACCTCGAAACATAGCAAACTCGGCGGTGTTGGAAACATAATTCAAAGGTATTTCCTATGATAACTGGTAGAACACCTAAATCATACTGAGCTAGGAGTTATAGCCGTTTGAAGTCAACCCAGAACTCATACTTAGCTTAACTTGCAAAATTTCAGATTTTGCTATTTCCAATTTAGTTCTTTTTCGAACTCAAGGTGCTACATCTAGTGAACTTAACACTTATGAAATTTTAATTCCTCGGTAAAATCCTACTCACAACGAAGGATGGTTCAAGTCTTAGCTTAAAAAATTTCTGGGGTGTTACAATGGCGACCTACGGATGGGACCTACTGGGCGTAGGTCCATCCACGCCACGTAGGTCATGGGGCGTAGGTCAAGGCCTTGAAGAGGAGCTGCAGGTAATGAACCACAAACCTGCAGCATGCCCCGTGGACCCACTCACGGTCCGTGGGGGGCAGGTCGTAGGTCATGCCTACACATGCTGCCTCCAATTCGGCCAAAGGTAAGTAATTTCAAATAATTCCTAATTTAATTATTTTAGTGTAGGGTCAGTTTAATTCATTTATTTAGACTAACATAAGTATTTTAAACCCATTAACTAACCTATTAACTTCATATTTCCCAAGACCCCAAACCATAACAAACTTTACCCCAAAAGTTTTCTCCCAGAAACCTCCATTGAAGAAGAAGAGGAAGAAGTCAAGGTCTAGGGCTCAAGAACTCAACTTATCCACTCAAATTAGTGATGGATCTTCATCTAAGGTATGGTATTTTTTATTCATGGTTAGCTTTTCATCCATGAAGTCCTTAAACTCTCAATTTCAAAGTAGAAAATTCTCCAAAACCTAGGGTTTTCACTCCAAGTCATGGACTCCTTCTAAAAACATTTTCAATGATTTAATTGACTTATATTATTATAAAATTAATGAATTACTACTGTTTTAAGTTTAATTCTTCAAGAGTCCATGAATTTCCCTCTTTTCCTAAAAGTGGATCTTAAGGTGTGAATAATATTACATGTTGATACAAGTTAATGAATAATGGTTGTTTATGGTGTGATTTCATGATTTTAGTATGATTATGCATGTATCTTGATTAATCTAAGTTTTAAGGGTGAAATTGATATGAATTGGTTTTATACCATGATAGAGGCAATTGAGGGCTTAAATGTGATCCTCTAAGATTGATGAACTACTTTATGAATTACTTGAGATTATAAGAAATAAATATAAATTACTTAAAAGTAAAACTTGTAAATATGAATTGGATAGACTGGAGCTTATATGATGGATCATGGTTGTATGATGTTATTTGACTAAAAATGGGTTAAGAATAAAGCATGTGGTTGGTTTATCTTGAGAACTAGGTATACATGATGATCATATGAGGTATTGCTTGATAGTAAGGCTTGTATCATGAAGATGACTTCTTGGGCTTTATTAGTAAAAGTTAATATAAATGAGCTAATGATGTTAAGGCTTTAAGAAGAAAGCTATTATGTGTGTTGAATTGTATGTGGTTCTATTGTGGAAAGACTCCACCGACATGACCTTTATTATAAGTGGTTGAGATCATGCATGTTATGACTTGATTACTTGAACTAGGATTATATCCATGTCTAATATGATGAATTCTAGATGAGTTGATTGAATATGGTTTTTTGTCCTCAAAGGGGCAATATATGATATTATACATGCTTGTGAGAGTGTGCTCATGATTTAAGACCATCCTTTGAGAAAGTAAAGTGATCATGACTTTGATGTACTTGTAATGCGGTTGAAAGTCTATTTCTCACTTACACACACTTATGCATGACTATTCCATGATTATGATGATATTATTGTGTTGATTGAAAGTTCATTCTCATAAACACATAAAGAGTATACTGTGAAAGTTTTCCTCACATATTGAAGATTCTAGGTTGAAAGTTAGTTCTCACCTAATTGAATCTATCATGAAGATCTTAGGTTAAAAGTCCATTCTCACATAATGAATCTATGAGCTATCCTTATGAATTGTGTTGGATGGAGGGTAAGATACTCCTTTATGCTTGTAAATTCAATTCAAGACTAAACATATATACGTGGGAAGTTATGCCTAGCACCGAGTGGATATTGAATATGAGATGAGAGCTCTCCCGCTAGAGAGGACAAACTTCTATAATGTATCTCATGAGATGAGAACTCCCCCGCTAGATAGAGTGAGTTTCTAGTAGCAATCTCCTTATCCCATAACTACGTGCCCCCGTAGGTTATTTAGCCATTTGGATTCATTTCCACGCTAATACATTTTAGTTCTACCTTAGGCAAGTAGGACACCTCTTTTCGGTGTGGGGCATGACACTGGATTCCATGCAAGCTTACATGGTCTATGTCGGTTAAGGCTAATTCCCACAAGGTCAAGTCTAGGATGTGCTATGGTTACTCAAGAGGTCCTATGAAGTGTGGGCGGTAGTATGGGACGCCATCTATGCATTGCAAAAGTAGGCTTTGAGAGTAGTGATGGTAGGTTCCTATTTGTAAAGATGACTCATGTAATGAATGTGCTTGTGTCTAAATGGTAATTGCATTTGATTTCAAGGCTATTTGTTATGTTGCATGTCAACTTTGATTGTTGCTATGAGTTTGTTTTCCTTGATGTGGTTGACTAAAAGTAAATGTTTCCTAATCTATGAGAGATAGGCTAAGGATGAGATTACAAGAGGGTAAACATGAGTGGGGATCTAAAGTGACCTGCTTAGTGTAGGTGGGATTATGGGGTCTTACATATGCATTGCACAAGCTTGCCTTGAGGTGGCTCATAAAGTGTTGCTCACATGTCATGTTAACAATAGATTGCATTGACTATGTATATGTTCCAAATGGTATATCTTATGTGCACTAGTTGTGATTGTTGTCTACCATGCTATGGTCTATGTTACTTCATGATGTCTTGTATGCTTATGATTGGGTTTTCACACTATTTTCCAAATGATGGTTTTAAACTAGTAAAGTGCATTCATTCACCAAAATGCCCCTTTTTGCATGTTTTCAAAGGGTTTTCATGCATGGCTATCATACTTAGTACATATTTGTGCTAACCCATATTTCTTCTACATTTTTACAAAGTTTAGGGTTGGAGGCTTGAGTTATATTTAAAAAGGAAGTTGGGTTTCTAAGGAGCATGGATTTGAAGACTTAGTGAGTCCTCATAGCTTCGAGGACAAAACCCCTTATTACCCTTTATATCTTTTATTGTACTTTTAGACCTTTTGTATGGGCTGTGTCCCAAAGTATTATTCACGTGTCGTAGATGGGTTAAGGCAAAGTGTCATAGATTTCCTCCTATTTATAAAAGACTTTGATTTTAAAGAAAACTTTTAAATTTTCGTAAAATTTCTTATGTTATTATGCTATGATAGGCTAAGAGGCTTGTATAGAGCTCTTCAGAGTTTTGTACGCCGTGTTACGTCTAGGGGGTACCCTCGGGTCGTAACAAACTTGGTTGGAGCATAAGGTTTTTTGGATGGTTTTAGGATGTCTTAAACCACATCTAGTAGAGTCTTGTTCATAGTGTGAAGCGCGCCACATTTATGAATAGGAAGCTATTAGATGTTAGGAAAAATCTTATTTCTTCATTCTCCATGTCGTGCCATAGAGCTTAACTTTATAAGGTCTTTCTCCTATTCCTTGTCCGATGGTCTTTAGGATTTGACCACTTGAAGGGTTCATGCTATAAGGATCGAGGGAGGAAAGGTTAGTAGTGATGCCAATTATGTCTATATGACTAGATAAGTCTTGCTATGATAGATTTAGAATGATGTTCTTTGGTATAAATGGGTTGCTTTATAGTTATGTGTGTTGTTGGTAGAAAGTCATGATGAGTTTTTAGGGTCTGTTGGAAGATTTGATGAATAGTGGTGTTTAAGTGATGCCTAGAGAAGTTGAGTGAGTAGACTCATTTAAAGAAGGGTAGAAGTGTAGTTCTCCATAGTTTAGAATCTTCTTGTGTGAGGGGTGTGAAAGTTGAGTGATAACTTGACCCAACCTTAGAGTTGAAAGAAAGGATATTTTGAGTAGTCCGCATACGCTTACTCCTAAGGGGGAGATAATGTTCTTAGATGGAAAAGGGGTTAGGTTCCTTATATGTCCATGATTAGGTTTGGCTTGAAATTCCTACCTTGAGAGTGTAGTGAGTTGAGGAGTTTAGTCCCGATTTTGTAGGCTCATATGAGGTCTTGAGTAGTGATTGGTAAGGGTGCTTGTGAGCTAGAGTGCCTAAATGAGAATCTTTCTAACTTAAATGTTCCGGTAGAGGTCTTAGACCGACAAGGTAAGAACTTTCTTGAGTTCTCTTCCAAGCTGGACACTCCTTCTTCAGATGACCATTTCGCCCGCAATGCACACATAGCAAATTATCAACGATAACAACATTTTTGTTATGAGGATTGTATGGGGAATCTATCTTTTCACAATCCAGTCCTCTTCTACTGTTGTTACCCTGGCTGATTACATTTGTAAGCATTTTAGAGGAAGTGGTTCATTTGAGAGATTTGTTCAGTTCCTTTTTTACACGGACCAGGTCCCTTTCCAGCACTAGATTTCTTTCTAGAGCCAAGTTCATCTTTATTTCAGCAGCGTGCAACTTATTTTCAAGCTCCAACTGCAAGCTTCTAGCCTTGTTCTTTCCCTTAGAAGTTGTAGTAGTCACCCTTTTTATCTTTTCTTCACGAAAGATATGTAGGTTGTTGCTCATTAGATCCTTTTTAGTTGTTAACTCAATGATAGAGTCAATCAAAACAGCGGCTAGATTCCTTAACCTTTTAAAAGAATAAACATGCAAATTTTGTTTAAGGTCAGAAAGAGTTACCTCTTCTTCAGCTTCTTCATCATTAAATTTTGCCATGAAAGCAAACCTGGCATCAAACACATCTTCATTATCTTTAACTGCAGGCATGGATGCATCTTCAAAATGTTCTGAATCTTCTGAGTCACTTGAGGAATTCCCCCAGATAGCAAGAGCCTTCTTCACACCATAGTCAGTAGTTTCTGTTCTGCTTGTCTTGTCATGGACCTGGTCCCTTCTTTTGTTTTCGCCTTTAAGAGTGAGACCATCATTTCTTCTGTGCATCTCCTAAACTTGAAGATGTTCAAATAGAGAATCCAACGACAGTACTTCAAGATCCCCAGCTTTATAAACAATATCAATTTCATTCGTCCAAGATCTGGGAAGAATCTCCTGTATTTTAGAGGAGCTACTTCCGGTACTGGCGGAGGAGCAAACCGCCTCTATGCGATCACTAGTCGGCATGAGCAAGAGAATTCTCCAGATGTTGTCACTAGTATGATGAAAGTCTTTACTTTTGATGTTTATGCTTTGCTAGACCCAGGAGCAACTTTATCTTTTTTAACCTCTTATGTTGCAAATAAGTTTGATGTTCTTCCTGAGAAACTCTGTGAACCCTTTTGTGTTTCTACACCTGTTGGGGAGTTTATTCTAGCTGAGCGAGTATATCGTGATTGTGTCATTTCCATCAATCACAAAGACACCATGACTGATTTAATTGAGTTAGACATGGTAGATTTTAATGTCATTCTAGGTCTGGACTGGCTTCATGTCTGTTATATGTCAATAGATTCTAGAACTCGAGTTGTCAAGTTCCAGATTCCTAATGAGCCAGTCATAGAGTGGAGTAGTAGTTCAGCAGTGCCTAAGGGTAGTTTCATTTCGTACCTTAAGGCGAGAAAGTTAGTTTCTAAGGGGTGTGTCTATCACTTAGTTCGAATTAATGACTCTAGTGTTGAGATACCTCATATTCAGTCAGTTCCTATAGTAAAAGAGTTTCTAGAAGTATTTCCAGATAATCTACCCGGAGTCCCTCATGAGAGAGAAATAGACTTCGGCATAGACCAGATACTCGTCCTATCTCTATTCCGCCATATAGAATGGCACCAGTATAGTTGAAAGAGCTTAAAGAATAGTTGAAAGATCTTATTGAGAAGGGTTTCATTCGACCAAGTGTCTCACCTTGGGGCGCTCCGATCTTATTTGTGAGAAAGAAAGATGGTTCCCTTAGGATGTGGATAGATTACTGCCAATTGAACAAGGTTACTATCAAGAATAAGTATCCTCTTCCGAGAATTAATGATCTTTTCAATCAGCTTCAGGGTGCTTTTTGTTTTTCGAAAATAGATCTCAAATCTGGCTACCATCAGTTGAAAGTAAGGGAGTGTGATATTCCCAAGACAGCATTCATGACCCGTTATGGTAATTATGAGTTTCTGGTTATGTCGTTCGGTTTAACTAATGCACCTGCAGCGTTCATGGACCTTATGAATAGAGTATTCAAACCTTATTTAGATATTTTTGTTATCGTCTTCATTGATGACATTCTAATCTATTCAATGAATGAAGAAGATCATGCTAGTCATCTCAGAATTGTTCTTCAGACTTTGAAAGATAAGGAGTTATATGCTAAGTTCTCAAAATGTGAGTTTTGGTTTGAGTCTATGGCATTCTTGGGTCACATAGTTTTCGGTGATGGAATTAGAGTTGATACCCAAAAGATAGAGGCATTGTAGAAATAGCATAGACCTATATCTCCAACTGATATTATGAGTTTCTTTGGTTTGGCTGGATATTATAGAAGGTTTGTAGAGGGGTTCTTGTCTATTTCATCTCCTTTGACCAAGTTGACTCAGAAGACAGTGAAGTTTCAATGGTCTGAAGCTTGTGAGAAAAGCTTTCAGGAATTGAAAAAGAGGTTGACTACTGCCCCAGTTTTGACCTTACCAGAAGGTACTCAAGGTTTTGTGGTGTACTGTGATGCATCTAGAGTTGGTTTGGGTTGCATATTAATGCAGAATGGCAAAATTATAGCTTATGCCTCCAGACAGTTGAATGTTCATGAGAAGAAGTACCCAACCCATGACTTAGAGTTTGCTATTGTAGTATTTGCTTTGAAGATATGGCGTCATTATTTGTATGGTGTTCATGTTGATGTATTCACTGATCACAAGAGCCTTTAGTATGTGTTCACTCAAAAAGAACTTAATCTTAGACAAATGAGGTGGTTAGAGTTACTCAAGGATTATGACATGAGTATTTTTTATCACCTAGGTAAGGCTAATGTTGTTGCTGATGCTTTAAGCAGGTTGTCTATGGGTAGTACCACCCATGTTGAGGAAGAAAAGATAGAGTTAGTGAAAGATGTGCATAGACTTGCATGTTTATGAGTCTGACTGATGGATTCCACAGAAAGAGGAGTAGTAGTGATGAATGGGGATGAATCATCATTAGTGTTAGAAGTAAAAGAGAAGCAAGACCAAGATCCTATTTTGCTGGAATTGAAGGCAAATGTTCAAAAGCAAAAAGTGATGGCTTTTGAACAAGGGAGAGATGGTGTATTGAGATATCAAGGTAGATTGTGTGTACCAATGTTGGATGGACTCCAAGAGAGGATCATGGAGGAAGCTCATAGCTCTAGGTATTCCATTCATCCGGGTTCCACAAAGATGTATCGCGATTTGAGAGAAGTCTATTAGTGGAGTAGTATGAAGAAGGGCATTGCTGAATTTGTTGCTAAGTGCCTGAATTGTTAACAAGTTAAAGTAGGGCATCAAAGGCCCGATGGTTTGGCCCTGAATATAGAACTTCCGGAATGGAAGTGGGAGATGATTAATATGGACTTCATCACAATGTTACCAAGGTCTCGCAGGCAGCATGATTCTATTTGGGTGATTGTCGATAGAATGACAAAATTAGCCCACGTTTTGCCAGTAAAGACTACCCATTCAACAGAGGATTATGCTAAATTATATCTTCAAGAGGTGGTAAGACTTCATGGGGTTCCGGTCTCCATTATTTCAGACAGAAGTGTGCAATTTACTGCACAGTTTTGGAAGTCATTCCAAAAAGGCTTGGGTTCAAAGGTGAACTTAAGTACTGCCTTTCATCCTCAAACATATGGGAAAGCAAAGCCCACTATTCAGACCTTAGAGGATATGTTGAGGGCTTGTGTGATTGACTTCAAAGGTAATTGGGATGATCCCCTACCTCTCATCGAATTTGCTTACAATAATAATTACCACTCAAGCATCCAAATGTCTCATTATGAAGCTTTTTTATGGGAAAAGATGCATGTCTCATATTAGATGGTTTGAAGTTGGTGAAGCAGGGTTGATAGGACCAGATTTAGTTCATCAAGCTATGAAGAAGGTGAAAGTGATTTAAGAGAGGTTGAAGACGGCGTAGAGTCATCAAAAATCCTACACTGATGTTAGGAGAAGGGAGTTAGAGTTTGAAGTAGATGATTGGGTCTACTTGAAAGTCTTACCCATGAAGGGCGTTATGAGATTTGGTAAGAATGGGAAGCTTAGTCCCCAGTATATTGGACCTTATCGCATAGCCAAGAGGATTGGAAAAGTAGCTTATGAGTGGGAGCTACCACAAGAGTTAGCAGCGGTTCACCCGGTATTTCACATCTCCATGTTGAAGAAGTGCATGAGCAATCCTTCATTGATCATACCAACTGATGATATTGGGATCAATGATAGCTTATCTTATGGGGAGATTCCTGTTCAGATTCTAGATCGCCAAGTTCGCAAGTTGAGGACTAAGGAAGTCGTCAGTCAAAGTCATTTGGAGGAACCAATTTGTAACATCTCACAATTTTAAATAACTGGGAAGGAGTTCATAATTGGAAATAGTCGTTTTTGGAAAGAAACAAAATCTGGAAATTTTGTTAAGTTAGAATAAGTTGAGTTTTGGTCAATTTCAAATTGCCGTAACTCCTATTTCAAGATGAGTTAGGTGTATTTCCAGATATGGTTGGAAAGGTCTTAGAATAACCTTTCCAACGCCGTTGAGTTTGTGCAATTCCAAGTTTATATGAGTGAGTTATGCTCTTTGGAAGTTGGACTGTTTGAATAAGGAAAGTCTAACCCGGATTTTGGAAGGGTAATTTAGTGTTTTCCTTACCTAATTATTCTAATTCGTTTTTAGAAGTTAATTGGGGTAAAATCAGATTTTAGTCAGTTTAGAAAAGTTGAAGTTTCATGCTAGGGCTTGGAGAAAAGAGAAAAGAAGAGAAGGGAGAAGAGAAATCAAGATTCGTCAAGATCGTCGAGTTTAGCTTGTGGATTTCGTCAAGGGGTGATCCCTATGAGGTATGTGAGATCACATAGCATTGGGTTAGTTCACCCACGCGCCCACCATGATTCAATTCAGTAAATTTAAGTCTTTGAAAGTTTAGAAATTGAGTTCTTGATGAACATTGTTGAAGGTTTCGTTTAAATTCTTATGGGTTGTGTTGTTGAAGTTTCTTGCGCTTTGATTCATGTTTTTTGGGTGTAATTTCGGTTTGAATCTATCATATATTGAGAGTATAAATGATTCTAAGTGTTTGGGGAAAGAACTAAGTGAAATTAGAGGGTTTAGAGTTGAAAAACATAGAAGAAAATTTGGGATTTTCTAGGGAAGGGGCTGGGGCGCCGCGCCTCTCAGCACATCCCAAAATAGTCTCTGAATGTGGGGCTCTGGTGAGACGCGCCAGCTAGAGCGCCCCAACTTGTTCTCTGAATATTGAGGGTTGGCGCCCCGCACCTCTCAGAGCGCTAAGGACGCCAATTCTCCCCATTCGTCCCCCCATCTTTTCGTACTAGTTCCTTGGCAATGTACCTATGTTTTCTAGTTGATTCCAACACTCTTAAGTACATATAAACACCATTAAATCATCCATAAACATGAGATCATGAACCTTGAATTCATACTTCAATTCAAGAGAAGTTAAGAGTCAAGTCTAAAAGTTAAGAAGTAAGTCAAGAGAAGTTCATAAAGGTTTTCCAAAGCCTTTCACAAACGTTTTAACTTTGTTTTAAGACTTAAGTTTTGAGTTAAGCAAAGATTAAAGAATTGAGTTTATTTCTCCAAAAGTTATACGGGAACTAAGTATTCCCAAGAGTTTAAAATGTTTTCACATTTGAACAAGAAAGGGAAACACCGATTTCCAAGAGAGCTTTTAAGCTAAGTTTTGAGTAATTATCTCAAACCAAAGAAAGAAGTTTGTTTTAAAAACATATGAGCTAAGTATATTTTGGGAGTAGTATTGAGCACCGATATAGGGATGCTAGTTCATATTAACTCAAGTATCCATAAACCACGTAGCCATCATGGGTAGTAAAGGATCATACTTTTTAGATGACTCCTTAAGATGCTTTTAGCATAGACTAGTGGATCCACATAGTTAAGGCATTCTATATGACGACAAACTATAAGACAGTTCTGGCAGCGTGGCAAAGACGTTGTATCACCACTTAGGCTCATAGTGGTGGTTGTCGGTTAGAGAATCTCCCACAGAAAGTATATTACTTTATTACATAAGTAAAGTTGAGTTTGTTATTGCATTTTCTTTAACGAACTAAGTTGTTTTACAAGCTTTACATATATTGCATGTGTTTTATTTCTTTATATTGAGTTAAGTTGTTCAGGACTTGAGTAAAGCCAAGGTAACTGTTCCTTCCAAATTCTTTTCAAGCTTAAGTGTGTTTAGCATTCCAACTAGCATACTCGTACATTCAATGTACTGGTGCCAGTGGCCTGCATCGTATTATGATGCAGACGCAGGTAATCAGGATCAGCATCCAGCGCCTCGTTGATCCAGTTGAGCACTCAGAGTCTTGTGGTGAGCCTCCTTGCTTCCGAAGGATCCCTTTTATTGCTTTCAGTTTTATTATTAATTTATTAGGATGTCGTGGGCCTGTCCCGACATTCATCTCAGTTGTTTAGAGGCTTCATAGACAGACAACCAGTTAGTTAATTCATTTGTCACTACTTTATTATTGGCTTATGTTTTGAGACTTGAGTTGCCATTTTGGCTAGGTTGAATGTTTCTTTAAAGACATTCTAAATTTATTTCACAAGTTCCTTTTTAGACTATTTCTTGTGTTTAAGTCTTCCGCTGAGTAAGTAAGCCAGGCCAAGGGTTCGCTTGGGGCCAACAATGGTTCTCAAGTGCTAGCGAAGTCCGGGGTGTAGGCTCGGGGCGTGCCACAGACTTTCTGGGATCAGGTCCCTTGCTGCGTTCTTTGATTCTTGAGTTTTGAAAAAGACTTGCTAGCTCTCTCTTCTTGGATGAATAATGTTGTTTGTTTATTGTTGTATATAGCAGTTACCAACAAGGGTTTTAACCACTTAAACAAACAACTTTGTCCGCCCTTCCTATTGGTGAAGTACGTTGCACATCTCACCAAGCAACGTGACAAGACAACTGTAAAGATAGCTTTACAGCTGTGTACCACTTTGAATCTTGACAGAAGTACTCTACCAAGGACCGGGTCCTTGCATTTGTGAGGATCATCAAAACACTATGATATAATAGAGAGAATATATAATACCTCTTTTATGAGCAGAATCAGAATTAAATAAATTTTTTTAATAGTTATTAAAAATATTTTTCTCTTTCTAAAATAATCTTAATATTAAAAGTACATTGATACTTGCCCTTTTTCATAATTAAACTCTCTAAAGCACTTTTAACAAATATTTGTCAAACACAATTTGCTTATGAAAATCACTTTTCAAATAAATTAGTCAAACACAAATTGTTTTTTTTTCAAAGACAGTTTTTTGGAAAGCTATTTTAAAAAAGTCCTTTTAAAAATAAGTAATTTTTAACAACAATGCCAAATAGACTCTCATAATCTAACAAAGGTATGAGCGTGGGGGCTTGAGGATGTGATGATCAAGTAGGAGGCATTGGGGGCGTTAGGTGGGTAGGGAGGATATAATAAATATACAATATTATTTATAGAACTTATTTTTCCAACCTTTCATTAAATAAGTCATTTTTCTTATTTTTTAATAACTTATTTTTCAAAAAAAAATAATAATATTTTTCTCCATACCATATGACAAACGCACTTAATTGTGCATTTATTTGAGATTTTTTTCTTCGAGATTTTCCTCTGAAGTTTTAGCTGAACTAGAACACACGCCATTAGGTTCCTTGTTAGTTTCAATCCAACACACACCTTAGCCCAACACTATTTATTTTATCAACTCATACTTATTCCCAGCACATAACTAGGGAAAGCGTATGATTAAACACATATTCGATTTGGATGCTGCTATTTAATTTGTATCCATTTTTTTAATATATTTTTCACACGGTTACTCATTTCAAATAATTTTAGATATATGGTATTTGAAATTAGTTTTGACAAATCTAACTTCAAATGCAATATTTAAATTTTATATGATTGAAGTTTGGTTATTTTTATCAAACTCAAGTTATTCTATCCAAAATTCATACACGTATAACTAACATAAAAGCAATACAAAAATAATTAAACTATTTTTATAATATTAATTATAAATATATATTTATTAATTAATATATTGTCAAACTAATATGTGATAGTTTAGGTTTGAAACTTACACTCTCAATAGTTTAGGTATGAAACTCAAAAAAAGGGATAGTTTAGGTGTGTTTTTGACACTTATCTCTATTTTAATTGATGTTCTTTACTCGATACAAAGTGGAAAAAACATTTTTTTATTTTTTTGTAATTTGTTGTTTAAAATAATTATAGATAATTTTATGGTTATAAATTATTTCATTAAACAGTTAGCATCTATGCTCTCTAAATTTGAGCATGTACTAGTAGACACTTAAACTTATTTAAACAATAGACACATATATTCTATCTGGCATAATACACGTGGGATGCAACAACGTAGGCACAAATTGCTCGTTGGCTGGATGGCGTGCTGGGATGGCGTGCCTACTATAAGTATTGAATTTTACCATAGCTTCCCATCTACATCAAACTCAAAGGAAAGATGGAAGCATCAAGTTGTGTATCTTTGGTTGAAAAGATTATTAAGCCTGATTCTCCTACCCCTTCTTCACTTAGGCGTTACAATCTTTGTCTAATGGATCAAATCATGGTTCCAGTCTACATGCCAATTGTAGCCCTTTATCCTTTCTCCTCTAAAACACCACAACAAGTATCCAAAATTCTTGAAAATTCACTATCCAAAGTTTTGTCCTCTTATTATCCATTTGCGGGAATACTCGGAGATAACAACACTTTTGTCGATTGCAACGATAGGGGAGCCAAATTTATGAACGTTCGATACGATTGTCCAATGTCTGAAATCGTCAATCTTCCAGACACTGGCCCTGAATATCTACCTTTTGCTAAAGGTATGCCTTGGGGTTCAACTCCAGATGACAAAAGTTTACTTGTTGTTCAATTAAGCCATTTTAATTGCGGAGGATTAGCTATAAGTGTTAGGTATTCACATGGATACTGAGGTTGATTATGAATTTTACAATTTACCCGTTAGTAAAAAAAGGTACGTATTTTCGAATTCGAAACTTGAGATGCTGAAAAGTCAAGTGACATCAGAAACAGGGGTGCAAAATCCTAGCCGACTTGAAGTGTTGTTTGCACTAATTTACAAGTGCGCTGCAACAGCAACTCGAGCAAACTCGAGCTCGTTTAAACGATCCTCATTGTCAATACCTGTGAATTTACGTCCAATATTGGATCCACCACTAGCAACACGGACAATAGGGAATATTCTTAGTTTTATCAAAGTGGAAACAATGAGTGAGGATGAAATGACTATTGGCAGAATGGTTCGCGAGATAAGAAAAGCTAAAGATGAAGTGAGGAAGGAGGGGGATGTGAAGGAGGAGAAGCTAGTCTCGCTTTGGACTGAATGGATATATTCGATGGGTAAAGAAATTGAATTGTATCGAAGTAGCAGTGTTTGCAATTACCCATTGAATAATTTGGATTTTGGATTGGGAAAGCCAAACAGGGTAACAATTCCAGTATATGGGATTGCAAACACCTGCATGTTTATGGATAATCTAAGTGGAGATGGGATTGAGGTAATTATTGTATTACCAGAAAAAGACGTGACTCAATTTGAGAATAGCAAAGACCTCATCCAGTTTTCTTCTCCAATTACTAATCTTAATTAAGCTAGTGAATTTGTCCGCACTAATTAATAAAGCGTTGAATAGTAGTTAGTCGACTACTAATTACTAATAGGCAATTATTGCATTACTAGAATAAGATGTCACTCAATCTATATATATACTAGTGACGAAGAGCCTGTGCAGTGCACGGGCAAATATTTACTCATAAATTCATTTTTAATTGACATTCGAATAAAAAAAAAATTAATTTTTTTTTGAATAAGTTGTATATATTTACACGTGAGCCATTTATTTCTCCGAAACAAGAGATTAAAGTCATCTTCCTCCTTTTTCCCAAGAAGTCGACGGCGTTACACCATTGGGAAAACGTTCATACTAATCGTGAAATGAATATCTGATAAATATTATTAACTTATAATAATTTTAAAGTAATTTTGATTAAATAGTTAAAATAAATTATAACTATTTGTGATAGTAGTAAATCATCTCACTCTTCTTTCTCTAAAATCTTATGTGAGTGGACATTGTCCTTTATTTTCTAAAAAAATTGAAAAGCAATGTTAAAAATTATATATTTTATTTTTTCACTTAAAACTTAATCAACATATATATATATATATATATATAAATCATCGTTAATTCATATAACATTTGATTATTTTTCTCATACATTAGGTGAGTTATGTGAATATTTTTGTGTTGTTGCATTACTAATTCGCAACACTAATTTTTAAATTAGAATTTCTATATATAGTTTGTCTCTTAACGAAGTTGTCCCTTAAGTATGAACTTAGTTATTTTGAGGTATTAATAAAACATACATTCTAATTTAAGTCTTTAAGATTTTATGAGTATAGAAATATTTTCTCTGTTTTAATTTGTTTGTCTAATTTTAAATATTATTTAAGTATAACATAGATAACTCATTCTTAAAAATTAGAATAATTTAAATTTTGATTGCGCTTTAAAAAATTCCATTATGCTAGTCTTTTACATTTCTTTTATTGTTTTTATAAAAAATATTTTTGAAGAATATTTCTTTCTTAAACTTTCAATAACATTGTGGAAATTTGTGTGATACACTGATTTTTTCTCACTTTGGGGGCTTTTTTTTTGTTTACTGTGGATAAAATTTATTCTATAAATTACTTCAACTCTTTCGGTCCACTATGCAATGATGCATGCCAGCAGTCTCTTTAAAATTAAACACCTGTGAAGTAGGCCCCATGCTCTAAAGATAAAGGGGTCGTTTGGTTTGAAAATGAGTTATGTTGGGATAAGTTATGTTGTGATTAGTTATGATGGGATAAGTTGTGTTGGGATTATTTTTTATTGAGTGTTTGGTTTGTTGTATTCAAAATAATAAATTTTAAGAACAATTTATTTGTTTACAAAAATGCCCCTCATTAATATAAAAAGTGATATAACAAAAGGGTTGAAAGAGACATTTTTGTCATTTACCTATTTTATCCCGGGATAAGTTATCCCGAGATTACTATACCACCCAAGGAGAGGGATAACTTATCCCGGTACTAATTATTAATCCCGGGATAAGTTATCCCGAACTTGCCAACCAAACATCAAAATAAGCGGTACTATAATTTAATCCCGGGACTATTTGGTATTATCCCTCACACCAAACGACCCCAAAGTGTATAGAGGAACAAAATAGTAGTATGGTTGTTTTGTCTAATTTGGGAAAAGTACATGATTAATAGCACAAAGTGCAATAGATTAGTAGCAAAATAATTTCAAAATACCAAAACTACCCCTATGCCAAGTAGGCATATTGACGGGGTGGAGCTTGCTTTGTGCAAACTCCCGCTTATATAATAAGAGAATATATAAAGCTGAGTGTAGAAAAATTGATGTGGCATCTCTCTATGGCCACCATTTCATTTTATCTTTTTCCTCAATTTTTTGATTTTTTAAATTCATTTCCTAATATAGTAATCTACTAAATACCACTAATGCATCTATTAACCTACAATTTTAAGAGGATAATGAAAAGTTTTAACATAGAGAATATAATTATTGTTGCAATAGAAAATGAACAATTGTAACGGTTTTGTAATCAATCAATTAAAAAGGTATAAAAAAAATATGTAGGAGATCACATAATCTGTAAGTAACTTGACAAAATGGAAGAATCATTGGAAGAGAAGATTTACTACTTCAGGTAAATTAATTTTTTGAAAAGTTTTACTACCTTTGATAGATCAATTTTTTTATTTGTTTGTACAAATAACACTAGGCTAGAGAGCACATATTTTGAAGGTAAATTGACAAAATGAAAGAATCATTGCAAGAGCAGATTTACTCCTTCAGGTAAATTAAAGTTTTTCTTTCTTTGTGTAAATAAACATTATGCAGGAGATGAAATCAAGAACTCATAGCAAGAGATGTTTTACTAGCTCAGATAAAAAAAAAAAATTGATTTGTTTGTATGAATGAATTCGTTAGAATATACCTGTGTAGATTTGACCATTTTATGCCAACAAGAATTACAACAAGCGGATCTAGCAAAATAAGAATGAAATCCTATTTAAGAATTCAATATAATTGAAGATCGAAAAACATCATAATGTCTTCTAACATTTAACTTGTGAACCGTGGAAAAGATGCCACCATGAAATATGAATTCTCTCATTCTATTCTTTTTTATTTACAAATAACGACAAATTAAAGCTCTCTGAAAGCTAATTTAGAGATGAGGAGTAGAGATCTCATAATGAACAAAAAATTCGCCAACTCTTTCACTTTATCTCTTTTTTTAATGATGATGGAATGTTATCTCTTCATGAAAAGAGAAAGAGGTAGTATCTCAAGATTCTTTCAAAGATATTGATCTAATTAAAAGACTTTTGAAAGAATTTTGCACTATTTTTTTTTTCCAACAGAAATAAGTACAAGCAAGGGGGGCTAGGCCTTACCTTGTCAATCTTATGAGATAACAAACCTCTACTAATTAACAAACATGAAGAAAATAAGAGCTAGAGAACTAGATATTCTATGATCATCACAGAATTCGTAATACACTCTATGGCGATATTACAAATGAGAATGCTTAAATAATGCACAAATATAAAATCCAAGAAGAAAGTTGAGTTATCAATCTCAAACTTACTTTTACAAATGTGTGAATTTAAAATGATAGATTGCCCATCTAAAGTAACCTGAAGTATTTTCCTCTTGTCTTCTTCTTCAAATATGGCCAACAAAATTTGATACTTCATCATTGCTTTTTAAATGTATTGGATCTTGTTGAAGCTATTGACACTGTCATATGATTTTGCTTTGCCAGTCGCATCGGCAGGTGCCTTGGAACAAACTCTCCTGTCACTTTACCATCCCAACTGTGTTGTCTTCCATGTGTCTTCTTTTTGTTTTTGTTGCTTCCACTTCTTTGATGCCTAGGTGAGATATCCCCATCTCTAGCCACTTTATCAAAGCATATGTCCAACATATCCTCATCCTCATCCTCATCCTCGTCCTCACTCTCGTCAAAAGAATCATCGCCCAAATCACTAGCATAAGCATTAATTGGACTAAATCCTGATGCTAAGGCCTCTTGTTCATTCTTCTTTGCAATTGTACTTTTAGGTACAAATTCTAGAGCTTGTGGACTCAATTTTCTATTCAAAAGAGGAGGTGAAACATTCTCTTCTTCATCAACCAAATCAGCCCACCTAGGAGTACTCATCTCCCCTTGTTGTTTTTCTTTCGAAATTAACAAATCATTTGTA
>JAJOOR010085566.1:0-33714 GCA_036250505.1 Solanum acaule | reverse complement strand
CAGTAGCAACAATCAAGGTCAGAATCCTCCTCCTTCTTCTTCATTTTCTTCTACTACTGCTTTTGCAGTTTCTTGTTTGGTTCATCTTCATTTATGGCTTATTATGTTAATCTGCTTCTACTTCTTTTTCTTGTGCTACTACACTTGCAATCTTCTTGTATTATTGTTGGTGCAACTGCGATCATCTTTTTATTTTTATCGAAGTTGATATTATCGAGATTAGTGTTACTGTTGTTTGCGTAGTTTAGGAGTATTGAACTAAACTTAAAACATCAATTGACTAAGAAGGTTTTAAAAGGTTTGCTCAAGATCTGGGTTGATTTTAGGTGTTGTTGGTTTCTTGTAAAAATATACTGACCCTATTTGTTGGTTTTTCCCTTTTGGTTCATCGTTTGTTTCTGATGTATAGTGACCGACTTTGTTCTTGTTGTATTGCCTCTTCATGTAGCCCCTATTTGTTGCTCTGTCTCTTGTGTTTAACTGTTCTATATTGATCAACAAATATCATGTTTATGATTGTGTAATCTTTCTAGTTCTGATTCTGAGGATTGTAATTTGTGATTTATTGGAATTTAATGTCTTCCGTCCTTTGGTGGGGAGAGCTTGAAAACTGTGGTAATGGATTGAGTTGTCTTGTTCAAGTGCAATGCTTGTAATGTAGTCAACTAACTGATTTGTTTCTGACTTAGTTGTTCCCTCTCAGCTTCTTCACCTGGTGCTAATTCTTCTAAGTGTTTACTGGCTACTAAACTGTCCTCATCCATGTACATTGTTATAGCTATATTTTTCAAGTTATTTCCTGATAGGTTTGGCTCTTCCTCATGAACAGCTAGAGTTTCTCTATGTTAGTACTATCACTTAGAGTCTTGGTTTCCTATGAGTTATTTTCATCATGGCCCCTTTTATCTTTAATCTACTAGTTGTTCTTGAATAGTTTGTCCTCCTTTGGTAAGTCCACATTATTGTAATTCTCTGCTCCCTTCCAAACTACAATATCAGTAACTTTGTATTTTTCTTTTTAAAAAAAAAGTGATGTGGTAGTATAGGTTATGTCCAAAAAGAGTAAAAATTAGGAGTTGTGTGTCTTCTTTTCCCTTTTCATTTTTGAACTTCCTCTTTCCTAATTGTTGACCCTTTTGAAATTGTAGGTGAACAAAATGAGCAAAGCGGGGATGAAAGCAGTGAAGACGTTACTCAAAGAGAATTGGTTCATCTATATATCTACAAACATTCTAGCACTATTTTTACTTTTTGGCCTAATTTTTGTGAACTTAAATGAATGCCAACTCTTGAACATTATATGATTATTTTTATGTTTGGGCTTAATTTTTGTGAACATCATGTATGTTAACTCTTGAATTGTAAATCAAGATCATGTGTTTTTATCTTTGATATATGGATGCTACTAGTTGAAGTACATATTGATTTAATATTTTCTATCATTGTATTATAGTTTATTTCAAAAATAAAGAATATATACAGTGCCTATAATAGCCTGCAATAACCATTAAAAAAGTCTATTACAATAGCTTAATAACACTGTTGCAATAATTTAGCAGAACCGTTGTAATAGCTTAGACCGAGTTGTATAATAAAGTTGTTGCGATATATTGTTTGCAACGGTTCGCAGCCGTTGCAGCAACCATAGAATAGTGTCGGCCTAGACTAAAGAATAACTGTTGCTATAGATAGTGTATTGCAAAGGTTTACAACTGTTGCCAGAAAATCGTTACTATAGACATATCGTAACAAGCTTATATGCAACACACCATCTTCCGTTGCCATAATGCAATTGCAACATTCTTTGAGTCTATGGCAATGAATTTTCTTGTGTTGCAACAAACCTATTTTCTAGTAGTGTTCACTATATATACACAATATATAGCATTTAGTAAATGAATATATTGTATTGAATTGATCAAAAAAATTTACTCCACATTGAATATACCAAGTAACTTTTCAAATTCTCCCTATGTTTATTACTACGAAGAGATGTTTTACTTTTTGCATTAGGAATCAGAGGATAAAACATTTACAGAAATTGATTACATACAACTCCATGTCTTTTGAATTTATCTAGTTCATTCATTTGCTATATTATTATTTATATTTATTAGAAGATAGACTTACTTTTTAGCAAAAAAATATTACATAAATAGGAGTTAAATAAATGGAAAAATATTAATGGGTATTTTCGTGTATATATATTCAATAGCCATTGCATTGAACTAAGTGTATATTTATATTCTTATACAATATTATTGTAGGAATAATATTTGATTGGAAGATATTAATGTCATTCAATATTTTATGGACATTTTGATAATTCAATTTTTAAAATATTTTGGTTCCACTTATATATATACGTAACTATTAGAGGTTTTATTTCTCTTTTTTTATATGTGAAGGAAAAATGACAAATTAATTTATGATTATTATTTAATATTTAATTAATAAAATATTTTATAAATTTATTAATTAGTATAGGGGTAAAATGACAATCCAACTTCAAATTTTGGAGCTTTCCACTTTTAATAAATTTTTTTTTTTTTTATTATTATTATTATTATTATTTATTTATTTATTTATGATAATATGATGATAAGTTAGGAAAATGAGAGGTGTAGTTATGAAGTTGATTTTAAATGGAAAAATAATTTTTAAAAATGATTTTAAGAAAATAAATTAATAGGTAAGGGGTATTTTCGTGATTCAATTTTTGACTTAGATTCTTCCTACTTTTAATAATGGGAAAAGACATAAATTCCGCATGAACTTTTATAGAAAAGTCACTTACACGCTTAAACTATCATGATGACCTATTACACACCTTTACTATTCAAAAGTGAATTTAATACCACCCTGAAATGTGTAACACCACTCTCATGGGGTGTTGTGTAATACACTCGCCACCACATCAGCACTATGTCAGAAATTACAATTTTTTATTATTTCTTTTCTTTTCTTTTCTTTATTAATTACTTTTCTTTTGTTAACAATATTTTACACTAATTACTCTCTAATTAATTATTAAAATTCTCTAATAATTATACATTCTTCATCACAAAATCTCACCCACTCCATCTCTTATCTCACGGAATAAATCATATCCGGCTACCTTATTCACTATTGATTCTTTGTTCTTCACCACCGCCATATCACCTTCAATTCATCATCTTCTTCTTCTTCGCCATCCACCACTAAATATCACCATCATCATTTCCAATATAATTTTTTTGTTCTTCGCCATCTTCAATTTCCATTTTTTTTCAAAATCGTTACCCAACACCACCATACTCATGAAGTTGTCATCTTCACCAAATTCAAAAATTGATTAATCTTCTTCACCACCTTCAATTTCCTCTTCTTTTTTTCACCCATTACCCAGAACCACCATACCCATAAAGCTACAACTACAACCAAACCCAAAAATTGATTAACAACCAAAATTTCTTTAACAAAGTCAAAAAATAGAAAAGATTGAAACAGTCAACCAAAATCACCTAAACATAACTTAAGGATTTATTTATTTAGGTATATCCGAAATTCTTTTTAGATTCTTCCTTTAGTAAAAATTATCACAAAACACAATTATTCACTAACAAATCTATGAAAATTAACCTAATTGCTGATCAAAAAGAAAAGTTGTGCTTTGAGATTGTGATGTATAAAGAATGAAGAAAAAAATATATGAAAAAGAAGAAGAGATGTTGAAAAAGAAAAATAGGTGTGAAGAAGAAGAGGTGTGGGGGTAGGGATGGGGTGGAGGAGGGGGTGGGGGGTTAAAAGCTGATTCTAATTATTGTTTTTATTTTTATTTCTAACTGAAGCGTTTAGTTTTTATTTCTTCGCCGCATCAGTTTTAAGGGGTAAATAAATTCAATTTTGAATAGTAAATGTGTGTAATAGGTCATCATGATAGTTTAAGCGCGTAAGTGACTTTTCAATACAAGTTCAATGTGGAATTTATGTCTTTTCTCTTTAATAATATATGTATGTATGAATGAATATATGAATGAATGAATGAATAAATTATTATTATGTCAATGTATCATTGTTTAGTATTATATATTGCTCCAAGAAGTGGTGGTTGACGACGGTAATGATAGTGATTATTATGATGACAGAGATGGTTAATGCTATTGGTTGATGATTACGGATGAGGTGGGGGTAAAAATTATCCGAACATTTTATTGATACAAAAACAAAAAAGCGACTTAACTTCATACCTTTCTTTTACTTAGCTTGTATATGAGAAATTTACTCTAAAACCCAAAGCCCTCATCTAAAATGTCTTTTTGGCCTATGAATTATTGAAACACAAGAGAGGAAAAGATTAAAAACAAAATTGTATAGAAATATCTTTTCTTTGCAAAAGGCAAGTTACTGTAGAACAATAATCTTTCTTTGTTTTCTCTACTTTTTTGCCTTTTTCATTTTTGACTTATTGGCTTCTTTAGCTTTTTGCTTTTTCAATAATTTCACTTGTCCTATGCTATTACAAAGATTATGATCAATTCTTGAAGAAAAATAATCAATTAGTAATAGTAATATCAGTGGATGCCGGACGACAAGAAGATGCTACGTTTGATCTTTGATGATAACAACTTGGAATTCAGCTATTTACTAGGCCTTTCTATATTGCTACCAACTATTGTTCTGGTTTATTGTCTGCTCAAATTTCTTCTTCAATTACTAATTCATCATCCTCAAAACATGTCTCAGCCCAAAAAAAGAGAGATAGAAATCGTTAAGAACGAAAAATCAGATGCTGAAGATAAGTTGGATGAAGCAAAAGGCCAACAAGCTGTTCTGTACAGATTTAGGCAGAGGCACAAAAACATACAAACAGAAATAACAAGCTGTTCTATATTGATTGCTAAGGAAGAGGAAAGTTGTGTGTCAAAAACGCCTTCTCGTGTTCGTGATGGTGATCTGGTGCATTTCAGCCACAGACATCCTTTGCTAAGATTTCATCTTAAAGGAACACAAGTTATAAGATGCAACATGTGTACTATTATAATTTCCGGGGTAGCTTATGGTTGCGATTGTTGTCGTTACTTTCTCCATGAGGTATGTTCTAACATTCCTGAGAGAATTCGACATGATTTTCATCCTATGCACTCACTCACCCTTCTTCCCATTCCTTCAATCGCTCTTTGGCATTCGAAAGTGGAAACTGAATTCTGTTGTGTGGCATGTGGTTATGACAACTCATTGTTTTCATTTTACTATCATTGTGATTTGTGTAAATTTGATCTTCATCTTGAATGTGCTTCTGTAACGACGAAATTGATCCATAAGGTAAAATACCCTCTTGATCTCTTTACTTCCTTTCCACTTAAAAGTGAAGGGGCAGCCGTCTTCTGTTGTATTTGTAACCAAGTTATGAATAGGCAATCCGCTTGGCTTTTCTATAATCGCGAGTTTGATTACATCTGTCATTTTGAGTGTGCTGCTGAAGAAGAGCTTGGAGTTATAGGGGATCAAAGTTTCCTATCTGAAGTCCAGAAATCCTTGCTCCTCCAAAAAAGTTGTTCTGGCCAACAACAGAAACTCGAAAAGCTAGGAGAAGTAATACACTTCAGCCACCGCCATCCGTTGAAAGCAATTAAACAAACGAATGAGGCGTCAATCATGAATTGCTGCATATGTTCAAACCAGGCTTTATCCGGTTACATTTGCCAGCTGTGCAATTACTTCATCGACGAGACTTGTTTCCCTCTTCCGTGAAGGATACAACACCATTTTCACCAAAATCACCCCCTCATACTCACTAGCTATAACGATCCTCCAAAGTCCAAATGCAGAGCTTGTGGTCATGAAGAAGGTGCAACATACCGTTGCTGTACTTGTAAATTCAGTCTCCATCGTACCTGTGCTGGTGCTCCCATGGCATTTACCCTTATCAAAAACAAGAAAATTTCTTATAAACTTCTCTATTCGTATCCATATGATGGTGAGATGGAAATTGTCAAATGCAGTGGCTGTTCCAAGGAGTTAAACTCAAAAGAGAGCTTCATGTACTACAATTTCGACCTCGATGAAGTGTTTCATGTCCAATGTTTACTTCATAGAGAAACTGACTCTCACGATACTAAGTTTGTTTTAGCTTCTGAAAGACTGAAAAGTATTAAAATAGAGGAAGACCACTCCTAGTAGTAATTACAAAGTTCTAGCTACCTTGTACGTATTGTAAGAACATCTGTTGAATTTGTTATCTATGATCTGTTTGTGACATTCTAGTTTAATTCACGACTACATTTTTCATGCTTGCTAGGCATCCCTTCGGGGACATCAATAAAATTGGAGCGATACAGAGAAAATTCATATGATTGGTAAAGCTCAAAATTAGATGCCCTTCAACATGAACGTCCATATATTATATATATTAGAAACTTACTGCAAAATACATGTATCAAGTACTTGAATAATTAACATATGCTTTATTTCACAACTTTTTAATATATTACATGCCATTTTGCAGTTTTCATGTGTTTAAGTAATCCCAGCAGCATGATCCAAGGAGTTTATTTTATGGGATTGGCAAGTCATGCTTGTCTATGAGATAATAATACTGCCTGTCAAAGTACCAATCTCCAAATGCCTTTATCATTGTCTGCATAAAAACCTTCATTAATAAGCGTTACGTGGCACCGTCAGACTAGACACAAAGTTTATGAAAAAAAAATGCTTTTGAAAGTTGAGTTATTTTTTTAAAACATGACATCTTTTTTGAGACAACAGACTAAATAATGTCATACCACATTATTCACCACACTGACATTCTGTGGCTTCCAGTAATTCTGAAGTCTAGTATGATGAAATTGAGAGTCAATAAAAGCTCCTCTTGATTTTGTGTCACTTGCATTGGGCAATTTACTTAACAACTCCATTCTAAGTTCTGAAATAAAATAACTCAAATAATTAGAAAATTACAAATTTGTACATTGGGAAAAAAAATTAATTTTTAATCTGACCTCTAAGGTTTTTCTTTTGATTAGCAGAGCAATTATTCTGTTTAATGGCATTGTAATAATCACCTAATGAAGTTCCAACCTGCAATACAATTTATTGGTCAAAATTCATGTAGTTTGACTCTTGGGGAAAAAAACATGACAAGTGTATATAATATAATTACCTGAACTATATCGAATGGTGACATGATTGTATAAAGTGGCGTTTTGATATATTGTTGCATGTTTTGTGGAAAGAAACACTGCAAAAATGTATCGCGATAATTTTCTGTAATAATATCAACATTAATCCACAAGAATAAAAATTAAGCAACTAACAATTTGTACCAATTCTGGCTTCATTCTTGAAGTGCAGGATTTTGGTAGTGCTTTGGCAGACCCCTGCATATATGAACTCATCAATTTATTTTTGACTCGTTCATTTGACAACCTCTAGTCACGAGAATTGTCTGTTTGGGTAATATAAAATGAAACAAGAAGAAATACGAAAGGAGATTATGTACATGTAATGTAACAAGTGCTTTATAGATTGTTTCGAAGCCTTTTCCCTTCTGAAGATTCTTGTTGCTGAAATAAAAGAACAAATTGTATAATGTAATTCATAAACATATGAATCGTTCTTCAAAAAATGATCATATAACACGATAAAAATGTCTTACACATCGATGAAATAACCACTATCGGTCAAGCATTTTATTCTAGGAGTATTAGGCAATAGTTTGCTGAAGCGATCACAATATAACATTGCTGGATATGCGCCAGCAGAACTTCCAATAAGAAGGGCCTAGTAGTACAATAAAATTAAACATCGACTTATTAGTATGTCTAGACACAATATTTTTTTTACCTATGTTGCTCGGATTCTCCAAAATGCATATTTATAGAGTATTTGACATATATTTATTGATATTTTTAAGAGTTCGAGCGACAGAGTTATTTATACTTTGTATAATAATTAAGTAAAGTAAGTTGACATACATTTTTGGCATCCTTTAATCCTTTTGATAACAAATCCTCCATCACTGCAGAAAAAATCCTTGCACCTCTAAAGTAAAGATTGGTAGCCTAGAAAGACAAAATAATAAAACTATATGATAATTAATATGAATAAAATTATAAGATTATGTTGCTTTATAATAACATACAGGATCAACTGTTTCAACATCTCCAGTGAATGCTCCTCCATCACAATATGCAACCATAACTTTGTTCCAGTTGAACAAATCTGCATGTTTTGCATTGTAAAGGTTATTATTAGTTCTGCAAAATTAACCACAAATATAAATTAAAATATCTTCCGATAGTGAGAATGGAACTTACACCTATTAAGTTGAAGACTTGTAATCACACTAATATAAGTGGCTGTTAGTGATTAATTAATTCCTTCTAATTTTGTAACCAAAAATAGCACAGATAATAAAATAAAAGAAAATTGGTGTTTAATTACCTGGATTAGCATTTTTATTGTTGCTAAAGTGACCTCTAAATTTGAATGGAGGCATATGTTTTGAAGAACCAAAAGAAGTAGTTGAACGATTTTGGCACTCTCTCACGTCTCTACACCATCCTCCTCCCTAAAAATAACAAACAAAAAACGCACAAATTCTAGAGTGTGACAAAAAATGTTATTTCTGGTGTTTGATTTTGGTACGTACGTACTATCACAAAGAATATTTATATATAATTTAGACAAATTTCATTATAACTTGAATTATGTTGTTAAAATGGACTAAGTTAATAAATAGACAATCATTAATCCTCCGAAACTTACAGAGAGGTGAATCATCCAGCTTTGAGCACCTTCTTCAAATCCTCTATCCATGTAGTATGCTGGTGGGCTTCCATCCAAGCAAACTGCATCTAAATGAGGTTACAACACTAGAAGACACTTCTAAAATAGGATATAGGTAGGTTTGGAGAATATTATTTTCTTCTGTCTTATTTTACGTGATATTCTTTTATTGATCACCAAGTTAATTTTCTTTAAAAAAATTATGATCTAAAATAAGTCAATAGACATATATATTCAATTGTTTGGATATGTAAAATTAAAAAAAAAATCCAATCCTAGTAGGAAAGGGAGGGGAAGGAATACTCAATTTAAAGTGTGTAAACAGAATTCCATACTTGATCTCATAGATACATATAGAATTCTGTGGAAAGTCCTATATACGGCTTGGAGGGAGATCTTTCGTATCTTTCGATTCATAATTAGTCTAGAATCCATGAGCCTGGAAATTCTGTTTCATTTATAATTTTTGTCTTGCACCTTACACTAAGCAGAATTTCTTGCACATAGGCGGAGCTAGAAGTCTGGGTATGATCAGTTCGGCCGAACTTAAATAGTGCATTTATATTAAGAAGTTTATTAAATATGTAAAATATTAAGATAAGAACTCAATTATTAACACTTGAAATTATGGTTATAAAATTTAAAACAGTCATAAATTTAAAATTTTGACTTCACCTCGGCTTTGAGTTGTATAAGTGAAGGATTTTACCTGCTCCTTTAGACACAGCATTCTTAAGGATTGTTTTCTCAACAAAGTATTCATCATAATTATATGTGTCCTTTTGTTGATTAGGTGCACTTTCTGCTAATAAAAAGGTCAATGAACAATGGAGTAACAAAAAAAGTTTCAAGGATCTTGTTGCCACCATTGTCCCAACTGAGAACATAAAAAA
This sequence comes from Solanum acaule, assembly GCA_036250505.1. Lineage (NCBI taxonomy): Eukaryota > Viridiplantae > Streptophyta > Magnoliopsida > Solanales > Solanaceae > Solanum > Solanum acaule. The sequence continues at coordinate 24,052 of JAJOOR010085566.1, read as the reverse complement.
AGTCAACTGTGTTAGGGAAATTAACAAGTTGAATAATATTCAACACTATATAATAAGAACATATGTTGGCAAAATTCTACCACTATTTTGAAAAATATGACAATTTAAAAAATAAAAAATATGTATACCTTTTTATGCCTTAAAATGAACTCACATTTGCCAATAAGAATGTACACTATCGTCTCTATATATTGGCATGCTTACAAAGTTAGGCAATCCCACCACATGGTGTAATAATGCAATTGCTATAACGTAGGGAGGGAATGACTAATTTATTTACATAGGGTGTGTTTGGTTTGAAGGATTTTTTTTTTTTTGGATGGGTGTTTACTTATTTTCTGATATTTGGTAAATAAATAAAAAATATTATTCCAAAAGAATTTGTATATAATCTAGTCAATACTATTAAGGTTAACATAGTGAGTTATACAGTGTGGGGTGGCGGGCAAGGGATGGGGGTGGGGTGGCAGTAGCGGAGCCAGGATTTTTACTAAGGAATGTCAAAATATAAAGAACTAAATTCACGAAGAAGTTAAGGAATGTCAATATGAAATATAAAATATGATTTTTACCTAACTATACAATATAATTTTTCGACAAAGGGATGTCCCCCTTAAGTACATGTGGCTACGCAACTGTTGGGTGGATGATGAGTATTAGATAATTCGTATGGAATGTCACTTGATAAACCTAATTTTTCTCACTTTTTACCAAATAAATAATAATTTTTAAGGAACTTATTTTTCCGGTAGAGAAAAGGTCTCCGATAGTGTTGAAACATGAAAAAATAGACTAACATTTTTTAGAAAATATTTTCCAACGTTCTTAAAAAGGTTGAGAGGTTTTTATATCATTTAAATTTCTTCAATATGAAAATATTCCCAACGAAGGTGTTTGTCAATTTGCCATATATATATATATGGTAACTAATTGAAAGGAATGATCATACATAGTGTATGTACAGTGTACCTTGTAGTTTAGAGCCTAATCACAAGTCTATTGCCTAACTTTTGCAAAATAATAATTCATCTATGACTCTGCTGATTCATAATGGTAGATGGGGATGGGATGTTTTCTCTTTTATTTTGATTGTTATATTTTTTTCTTTTTAATTTTAATATTTTAAATTAAAATTATTGTCTACACTCGTTTTTACACGAATGTATTCATGCATTTCATATGATTCAGCTAAATAAATATCATGTAACTTTGATTAATAGTCAAAGGGATTTAAAATAACGTGTTTTAATAACTTTAAGATTCACTTGGTAAAGTAATGAGTAGAAGGATCTAGGTGACAATTCAAATCAAGTATAAGGGTCTCTCAAGTCATTCCGCCTAAGAAATATGTGAAGACTTGGGTTGTTACAATACTTCCGTAAACATATATGAATTTTTAAATAGGAAAGTACGATTTTGTAGACTTCTTTGTCAAATAAGTGGAGCCGAACATAGGTAAATTATTAATAGTGTAATTAAATATTTGTAAAAGAAAATATGTCATTCTTTTTTGCTGATTAAAAAAAAGTGTGTCACATAAATTGAGACCAAAGTAGTAGTAATTGTTATTAAATATCGTGGTATGATGTTAGGATAATGTATTATCTAGTTTATTATAGTATACAATGTACCTTGTACTAGTTTAGAGCCTAAACAGAATTAATCTTTTGCCTAACTTTTCTAAAATAATTTATGTATGAGTGCATCACGTGAGACTTGAGAAGCAATTGAAGGAAAAATATATTTAAGCTTCCATCTAATACTAGCTCCAATTATTGGCTTAGTGTTTATAAAAAAAAGTAAAAAAGTACATTTAATTTGTAATTGTCTGTGATGGAAATTTTTTTAAAACTAGGCAGCCTCATAGAATTGGTCAAGAAATGTTCCCGAATAAATTTAAAAAAATTTTGAGCAATAATAAATGTTTGACTAAATTTTTTAAAATGCTTCTAAAAGTGTATCTTTTCAAAAAAATAAAAATAAAGCTTTTGAATAAAAGTTTATTTTCTTCTAAAAGTTTGGTCAAACATATCTTTTTTTTTAAATAAGTATTTTTAACGTGCCAAGAGTTTGAACAAACAGGCTAATATATCAATTTGTTAAATTATGAGCCAAAACCTTAGTGATTTCCAAATTATTGTATTAAGTTTTACTTGTATTCCAGGCGGCAAATTTCTATATCAAAAAAATGTTTCATCGCTAACTAAATAAATAAGCGACAATTTTAAATTTGTAACCAAAACTTTCATCTCGTCGCTAAAAATAATACCTTCAGACACATAATAATGTTGTCACAACAACAACAATAACAATAACAATAACAATATTATTATTATTGTTATTATTATTATTATTATTATTATTATTATTATTATTATTATTATTATTATTATTATTATAACATCAATAACAATAACAACAACAACAACAACAACAACAATAACAACAACAACAACAACAATAACAATAACAAACACAATAACAACAACAATAACAATAACAATAACATACACCAACAACAACAATAACAAACACAATAACAACAACAATAACAATAACAATAACATACACCAACAATAACAATAACAATAACAATGACGATGATGACGATGACGATGATGACGATGACGATGATGATGATGATGACGATGACGATGACGATGATGATGATGATGATGATGATGTAACACATCGGTCTTAGAACGAGCTATTTTTAGAAAGAACTAATTTGGAAAGAGTCAAATTGAGAAGTTGGCAAGTTATGTTTAAGTTGTAAGTTTTGGGTCAACTTCAAATTACCATAGCATTCAGTAAGGGATGCGTTAGATGGCCCATACGATATCAAATGAAATGTCTTTGAATCCTTTTTCCAACACCATCGAGTTTGCTAAATTTTGAGTTCGGATGATGGAGATATGTCCGTTTGAAGTCAACCTGTCTAGTTAATAGAATTTACCCGAATTAATGAGGGGTATTTTGGTCTTTTCCTTACCCCATCAATTTTAAACGTTTTAGGTAATATTTAAGGGATCTAAACTGATTTGGGTCAGTTTTCACAGTCCTAAATTACGCTTCGGGTTTTAGAAAAGAGTTCAAGAGGAGAAAAGAGGAGAAAAGGAAGAACGATCAAGATTTCTTGCGAATCGAGGATTTGTTTCGCCAAATCGAGGTATGTAAGTTTTCATAGTGTTGGGTTCATTCACCCACACGCCAATCATGTAAATTTCACCCGTAATTTCGTTCTTGAGGTTGAATGATTTGAATTCTTGATGGGTGTCCTTGAGATTTTGTTTTTCATGCTTGGTTTATGGAGTTTGATGAATTTTAAGGTGAGGATTTCGATTGTTGAGGGTTCTTCTTAAGGAAAAGTGAGTAGATTTTTGTGTACTTGTATTGGGTAATTGAATCTAAGGAAAATTTGAGGAAAACAATTGATTTTTGGTGAATTAGGGTCAGAAAATGAGAAACAAAATTTGTTGGGTTTTCTAGGCAAGGGGCAGGCGTGTTGCGCCAGCAGTGTGCCAGGAAGTCGCTTATGCCCCGTCCTGTTTTCAATCGTTTGCTCCGTTTAAGTTCTTTTAAATTGTACCTCACTCCTTTCTGATTCTTAGTACTCTAAAATACATCTAAACATCGAGAGATCCTTCATAACATGAATTATAACCCTTGAATTCATAATTAAAATTCAAGGTAGAGCTAAGAGTAAAGTCTTGAGAGTTCTTTCGAGTCATTTTGAGAAGTCTTTTACAATCACTTGAACTTGTTTTAAGACTTGAGTATGAGGATGAGTAGAGTTGATTTTCATTCTAAAAAATGTATATATGGGAACTAAGTATTCCCAAAGAGTAAATGATTTTACATTTAAAATGAGGGGAAACATTGATTTCCAAATGAGTTCATGAGGAGTTCCGAGTACTATCTCTTTTAAGAGAAATCTTTTAAGTAATAATCTCAAAGTTTGAGGATGAGGAAATGTTTTTAAACATATGAGCTGAGTTATATTTTGGGAGTAGTATTGAACACCGATATGGGAGTGAGTTCAAATAACTCAAAGTTCTCATAAACCATGTAGTCAACGTGGGTAAAAAGGGTCATACTTTTAGACGATTTCTTATTGATTTTTAAGCATTAGCTTAATGGATCTACTTAGTTGAGGATGTCTTATACTCCGGCAAGTTATAGGACAGTTCTTGCAACGTGGGTGACACGCTGTATCATCACATAGCTCATAGTGATGGTTGTCGGTTAGAGAATCTCCTAAATTGTGTTATTTTGTATCTGTACATACAAACTGAGTTATTATTTTATTTTTAAATACATTGAGTTGTTATCTACTGTTTTAAAAGCTTTCTTTATAATGCATCTCTATTGTTGCTTTTATATTAAACTGAGTTGAGTATTTCTGAGTTTGAGTATCTTGAATACCTTTGAGTATCCTTAAGTATCATTGAGTTGAGATGAGGTGAGTATGTTTCTTCAGTTCCAGTTCAAGCTTATGTCATGTTTTAGATTTCCCCTTGTATGCTTGTACATTCCATGTACTGACGCCATTTGTCTTGCATATTTCATGATGTAGATACAGGAGATCAGGGTCATCAACAGGCTATTCGTTGATACCATTTGCAGTTCCAGAGTTTTTTGGTGAGCCTCCTTGCTTTTGGAGGATCCCTTATTTATTTCTATTATTTCAATTTTGTTAGGATGATCAAGAGTCTTGTCCCGACATCCCTCATAGTATTAGAGGCTTCATAGATAGACAGTAGTAGTTTATGAGTCTTTAATTTCCATTGTTAATGTTTGAGACTTGAGTTGCCTTCTTTTGTCCAGTTGAATGTTCTTAGACATTTTGAGTTTATTATTTTGAGACATTTGAGTTAAAGTTTCTACTTTTGAGTTTATCTATTATGAGTAAGTCTTCTGCTGAGAGTTGAGCCAAACCAAGTGTTTGCTTGGGGCCAACAATGGTTCTCGAGTGCCAGTCGCGTCCAGAGTTAGGCTCAGGGTGTGACAAACTTGGTATCAATGCACAAAGTTCAAGAGTCCTAGGACATCTATCAAGCCGTGTCTGTAGAGACCTAGTTATCGGTGTGAAGCGCGCCACATTTATGATTAGGAGGCTGCGACATTTAGGAAACACTTCCCGTCTTTCATACTCTTTTCGTGTGATAGATTTTAACTCTATAAAGTTTCTTTCTAATTCATTCATGCGCATATCTTTCAGATCATGCCTTCACGAGGGTTGTTTGAGGTCGTTCTGCTACGAGGAATGTTGATCCTCAGGATCAAGTGGTACCCAATGCACCAGAAGTGCAACCCCAATGAGAGGTCACAAATGTTGAGTTTCGCGATGCTCTCCGGATGTTCAGTCAAGTGGTGACCGACCAAGATGGACAACAAAGAGGGAATCAACAGAATGTGGCTGCTATATCAAGGATTCGTGAGTTCTTAGGATGAATCCTCCAGACTTCACCGGTTCAAGTGTTATTGAGTGTCACGCCCCGAGCCTACACCTTGGATGTGGCCAACACTCGAGAACCATTGTTGGCCCCAAGCGAACGCTTAGCCTGGCTTAACTCTTAGCAGAAGACTTACTCATAATAAAAACACTTAAAAAGTAAACTGTTACTCAAATGATAACTTAGAATGTTTTATAAATAAACATTCAACTAGCCAAAGTGGCAACTCAAATCTCAACATAACCGAATGAAAATGAAAAGACTCATGAACTATATATATCTATCTATGAAGCCTCTAATAATTGAGATGTACGTCGGGACAAGACCCACAATATCTTAATAAAACTAGACTGATAAAGCAAATAAAAGGGGTCCTCCGAAAGCAAGGAGGCTCACCAACAACTCTGAAGCTCAACTGGATCAACTAAGCGCTGGATGTTGATCCTGGTTACCTGTATCTGCATCATAAAATATGTAGGCCAACTGGTGTTAATACATGGAATGTACGAGCTTGTGAGGGGAATTCTAAAACAAGACATAAGCTTGGAAGGGAACCGAAGAAACTTACCTCGTCTCAACTCAACTCATTTCAATATAAAACAGTAATAAAGATGCATTATAAACAAAAGCTTTAAAACATGTAGATAACAACTCAGTGTATTGAAAAATACAATAGTAACTTAGTTTTGTATATTAAAATACAAGTAACTCTGTGGGAGATTCTCTAACCGACAACCATCACTATGAGCTATGTGATGATACAACGTCTCGTCCACGCTGCCAGAATTGTCCTATACTTTGCTGGGGTATAGGACTAATCACTATGTGGATCCAGTAGTCTATGGTAAAAAACATTAAGGAATCATCTAAAAAGTATGACCCTTTCTACCCACGTTGGCTACATGGTTTATGGAGACTTTGAGTTATCTGAACTCGTCCCCATATCGGTGCTCAATACTACTCCCAAAATGTAACCAACTCATATGTTTAAAAACATAAGTTTCTCTGTGGTTTGAGATTATTACTCAAAAATCTTTTTCTTAAAAGAGATGGTACTAAAACGGCTCATGAAAACTCTTTTGGAAATCAGTGTTTCCTCTCATCTTAAATGTGAAAACATTTACTCTTGGAAATACTTAGTTCTCATATATCATTTTAAAGAAATGAACATTGACTCTACGCTTCCTCAACTCAATGCTGAAGTCTCAAAACAAGTTTAAAACATCTATAAAAGACTTTTTGAAAAGACTTAAAGTACTCTCTAGCCTTGACTCTTAGCTCTACCTTGAATTTGAATTATGGATTGAAGGGTTATGATCTCATGTTAAGGATGATCTCATGATGTTTAGACGTACCTTAGAGTGTAGAATTCAACTTGACGAATTTTTTTATAATTTTCTAACCCCAATTCAACCTAGAATCGAATGGTTTCTTCCCCAATCAGTATGATTCGAATACCCAACAATAGTGCACAAGAATCTACTCCAAAAACAACCTTAAAATTCATACGATTACCTCAAGAACTCATAAAAACCTCAACAATCAAGATTATTAAGGAAACTTTAACAAAACTCATCGAGAACTCAAATCGTTTACTTTCAAGAGCGAAATTACACTGAATAAATCATTATTGGTACGTGGGTGAACGAACCCAACACTATGTGAACTCACATACCTTTTAGTGATCAAACCCTTGGCGAAATCCACAATGAAAATCCTCAAGAACTGTACAAACGCTTGACTTTTTCTCCTCTTCTTGAACTTCTCTCAAAGCCCTAGTGTAAATTTGGATTTGCAAAACTGAACCAAATTAGTTTAGACCCCTAGATATTACCAAATTTTGTTTTAAGTTAATTGGGTAAGGAAAAGACCAAAATACCCCTCTTAAATCTGGGTAACTTTCATTAACTAGACAACCCGACTTCAAATGGGTATATCTCCCTCATACGAGCTCGAAAATTAGCAAAATTGGTGGCGTTGGAAAGAGTATTCCAAGACCTTTCATTTGATATCTTATCGGCCACCTATCTGTACTGAAAGTTATAGTCATTTGAAGCTGACCCAAATCTCATACTTAGCATAACTTGCCAAAATTTCCAAATTTATTCTTTCCAAAAATAGTTCTTTTGAATTCTAGTTCTTTCTAGGGTGGGATGTTACAATATCTCTCCCTTGGGAACATTCTTCCTCGAATGAGATTATTCTAAGTAGACTAAGGGTGTAACATCTAATATTCAGCTCAAACACCGAACACGCAATATATAATACAACAAGCCAACTTAAAATAAATGCCAAGAAAAGGATTAGTACCTTAATTTGGAATTTCTCCGGATTCGAAAAGATGTGGGTATCTCTTTTTCATATCCTCCTCAGCTTCCCAAGTAGCTTCCTCAACAAACTGATTTCTCCATAAAACCTTGACTGATGCTACCTCCTTGGTTCTCAACTTGTGAACCAGGTGGTCTAAAATCTGAACAGAATCTCCTCGTAAGATAAGCTATCCTTAATATCTTTAGTTGGTATAATCAGTGAATGATCGCCCATACACTTCTTCAACTTGGAAATGTGAAACACTGGATGACCTGTTGCTAACTCTTGCGGTAGCTCCAACTCATAAGCTACATTACCAATCTTCTTAGATATCCTGTAAGGACTAATATACTGGGGACCAAGCTTCCCCTTCTTACCAAATCTCATGACACCTTTCATGGGTTAAACCTTCAGGTATACCCAATCATCTACTTCAAACTCTAAGTCTCTTCTCCTAAGATCTGTGTAGGATTTCTGATGACTCTGTGTTGTTTTCAACCTTTGTTGAATAACTTTCACTTTCTTCATAGCTTGATGAGCTAAGTCTGGTCCTATCAACCCAGCTTCACCAACCTCAAACCATCCAATAGGAGATCTGCATCTTCTCCCATAAAGAGCTTCATAAGGAGCCATCTGGTTTCTAGAGTGATAACTATTGTTGCAAGTTAACTCTATAAGAGGTAAGTGATCATCCCAATTACCTTTGAAATCAATCACACAATCCCTCAACATATCTTCCAAAGTCTTAATAGTGTGCTATGCTTGACCATCTTTCTGAGGATGAAAAACAGTACTCAAGTTCACCTTCGAACCCAAACCTTTCGGGAAAGACTTCCAGAATTATGCGGTAAATTGTGCACCTCTATTTGAAATGATTGACACTGGAACTCCATGAAGTCTAACTACCTCTTGAAGATATAACATGGCATAATCCTCTGTTGAATGGGTAGTCTTTACCGGTAAAAAGTGGGCTGATTTAGTCATTCGATCTATAATCACCCATATAGAATCATGCTGTCTGCGAGACCGTGGTAAACCAGTAATAAAGTCCATATTGATCATCTCCCATTTCCATTTCGAAATCTCTATATTCTAGGCCATACCGCTGGGCCTTTGGTGCTCTACCTTAACTTTTTGGCGATTCAGGCATTTAGCAACGAACTCTGCGATACATTTCTTCATACTATTCCATCAATATACTTCTCTCAAGTCACGATACATCTTTGTGGAACCCGGATGGATAGAATATCTCTTGGAATTCATCCATCTTTGGTACACACAATCTACCTTGATACCTCAATACACCATCTTCCCCTTGTTAAAAAACCATAACTTTTTGCTTATGAACATTTGCCTTTAATTTAAGCAAAATAGGATCTTGGTCTTGTTTCTCTTTCACTTCAGACACTAATGATGATTCAGCCCCATTCATCACCACCATTCCTCCTTTGTTGGAATCCATTAGTCGAACTCTTAATCGTGCAAGTTTTTGCACATCTTTTGCTAACTCTCTCTTTTCTTCCTCAACATGGGTGGTACTACCCATAGAAAACCTACTCAAAGCATTAGCAATAACATTAGTCTTACCTGGGTGGTATAGAATACTCATGTCATAATCCTTGAGTAACTCTAACCACCTCCTCTGTCTGAGATTAAGCTCTCTCCGACTGAACACATATTGAAGACTCTTATGATCGGTAGACACATCTACATGAACACCATAAAGATAGTGACTCCAGATCTTAAAAGCGAACACTACAGTAGCTAACTCTAGATCATGGGTTGGGTAATTCTTCTCGTGAACCTTAAGCTGTCTGGAGGCATAAGCTATAACCTTGAAATTTTGCATTAATATACAACCCAATCAAACTTTAGACGCATCACAATATACCATGAAACCTTGCGTACCTTCTAGTAAGGTCAACACAGGGCAGTAGTCAACCTATTTTTCAATTCTTGAAAACTTTTCTCACAAGCTTCAGACCATTAAAACTTTACAGTTTTCTGAGTTAACTTAGTCAAAGGGTTTTCTGAAACTTAGTCAAAGGGGATGAAATAGATGAGAACCCCTCGACGAACCTTTTATAATATCTGGCCAACCCCAAAAAACTCCTAATATCAGTTGGAGATGTGGCTCTAGGCCAATTCTGCACTGCCTCTATTTTCTGAGTATCAACTCTAATTACCTAACTGGAAATAATGTGGCCTAAGAATGCCACAGACTCAAGCCAAAACTCACACTGAGAGAATTTAACATACAACTCTCTATCCTTGAGAGTTTGGAGAACTACTCTGAGCTGACAAACATGATCTTCCTTATTCCTCAAATATATTAGAATGTCATCAATGAATATGATAACAAACATATCTAAATAAGGCTTGAATACTCTGTTCATAAGGTCCATGAACAACATTAGTCAAACCAAACGACATGACCATAAACTCATAATGACCATAATGGGTCCTGAAAGTTGTTTTAGGGATGTCACTTTCTCTTACTCTCAACTGATGATAGCCTGATCTGAGGTCTATCTTAGAAAAAAATGTGGCACCCTGAAGTTGATCAAAGAGATCATCAATTCTCGAAAGAGGATACTTATTCTTGAAAGTAACCTTGTTCAATTGACGGTAATCTATGCACATTCTAAGAGAACTATCCTTCTTCCTCACAAATAAGATCGGAGTGCCCCAATGTGAGACAATTGGTCGAATAAAACCTTTCTCAAGGAGATCTTTCAACTGCTCTTTTAGGTCTTTCAACTCTGTTGGTTCCATTCTATATGGTGGAATAGAGATAAGATGAGTATCAGGAAGAATATCTATACCGAAGTCTATTTCTCTCTTAGGAGGGACTCCGGGAAGATCATCTGGAAAGACTTCTAGAAACTCCTTACTACTGGAACTGACTGAATAGAAGGTGTCTCAACACTAGAGTCATTAACTCGAACTAAGTGATAGACACAACCCTTGTAAACTAACTTTCTCGCCTTAAGGTACGAAATGAAACGACTCTTAGGCATTGCTGAACTACTCTTCCACTCTTTAACTAGCCCATTAGGAAACTGGAACTTAACAACTCGAGTTCTATAATCGACTGAGGTATAACAGGCATGAAGTCAGTACATACCTAGAATGACATCAAAATCTACCATATCTAACTCAACTAGTCAGCTATGGTGCTCTTATGATTAACGGAAATGGTACAATCACGATATACTCTTTCAGCTAAAATAAACTCACCAAAAGGTGTAGAAACACTGAATGGCTCAAGAAGTTGCTCAGGAAGGATATCAAAATTCATCGCAACATAAGGAGTCACAAAAGATAGAATCGCTCCTGGATCTAGCAAAGCATAAATATCAAAATTAAAGACTTCTATCATACCAGTGACAACATCTGGCGAATCCTCTTGCTCTTGGCCACAAGTAATAACATACAGATAGTTTGCTCATCTGCATGTCCCTGAAGTAGCTCCTCTAGGTGCATCTCTGTCTGGTGGAGCAATTGAAGAAGATTGGGCTCTATTGCCTCTATTTCCATTACCTTGTCTGTTCTTAGGGTACTCTTTCATAAAGTGACCTTTCTGACCACACTTGAAGAAACTAGTAGAGCCATCACGACACGCTCCTGGGTGGTTCCTACCACACTTAGCACATACAGGAGTCCCATTTCCTTCTTGTGCCACACTACCTTGAGACTGTGCAAGTCTAGCTCTGAAAGTTTGTGAAGTGTGATTGTTGAATCACCTCTGTTCCTTGGTGTAGGTGCACTAGAAGATGATGGAGAAGGTCCCTTATGTTTCTGTTGTAAAGATGACCGGTTGGCATTACTCTTCTCCTGTCCGGACTCAGTCCCTGTCTTAGCTTTCTTGTTTCGGAAGTCTTCCCTTTCTCTCAACTCATCTTCCTTAACCTGTTGCACATGGATCATCAGCCTCGCTATGTCCATATACCCTATTAGCATAGCTGTTGTAACACCCCGCAACTAGAAAGAGCTAGAATTAGAAAGAGTCATTTTTGGAAAGAATGAAAAATCTGGAAATTTGACAAAATTAAGCTAAGTATGAGTTTTGGGTCAACTTCAAATGAAGATAAATCCTAACTCGAGATGAATTAGGTGTGCTACAAGATACCGTAGGAAAGATCTTTGAATTATCTCTCCAATGCTGCCAAGTTTGCACGATTTGAGCAAGATAGGAAACTTTGATTTCCAAGAGGAGCCTTTGAGCTAAGTTTTGAGCAATTATCTTAAACCACAAAAAGAAGTATGTTTTTAAACATAAGAGCTAGTATCATATTTTGGGAGTAGTATTGAGAACCGATATATGGGAGAGTTCTGACAATTCCCAGCTACCATAAACCATGTAGCCACCATGGGTAGAAAAGGGTCATATTTTTTAGATGATTCCTTAGTGCTTTTTAGCATAGACTAGTGGATTCACTTAGTAGTCAGGTTCTATACCCCTGACAAGGTATAAGATAGCCATGGCAGTGTTCGGCAAAATGTTGTATCATCACGATAGCTCTTAAGTGATGGTTGTCGGTTAGAGAAACTCTCACATAAGTATTTTGTATTCTTATATACACAGAAGTATCTTCTATTTTTATATACATCCAGAGTTTTATTGTATCTTTGCATACATACCGAGTTACTAGAAGGAAAGTTAAGCCACAGGAACAAGGGGTACCTAATTCACCAGAAGTGCAACCCCAAGGAGAGGTCACTAATGCCGAATTCCGTGAAGCTATCCGGATGTTGAGCCAAATTGTGACCAACCAAGCTGGGAAACAGAGAGGAAATCGACAGGAAGTGGCTGACACTTCAAGGATCTGTGAGTTCTTGAGGATGAACCAACCAAGCTTCACGGGTTCAAGTATTTCTGAGGATCCAAAAAATTTTCTTGAAAAGCTTTAAAAGGTTTTTGAGATCATTCATGTTGCTGATACTTAGAGGGTAGAACTAGCTGCATACCAAATGAAGGGTATCACTAGAATATGGTTCGATCAATGGAATAAGAACCGAGCTGATGGTGCACCACTTTTGAGTTGGGCTTGTTTTAAGGAGGCCTTCTATGGGTGCTTCTTTCCCCGAGAATTGAGAAAGGCCAAGGTATGAGAGTTCCTCAATCCTAAGTAGGATTCTTTGAGCGTTCATGAGTATAGTCTGAAGTTCACACAACTCTTCCACTATGCTCCAGAAATGATTGCTAACATGAGGAGGATGATGAGTTTATTTGTTGTTGGGTTGTCTCGCCTGTCAAGCAAGGAAGGAAAGGCCTCTATGCTGATAGGGGGATATGAACATATCAAGACTAATGATCCATGTGCAACAAGTTGAGGAGGACAAGCTGAGGGATAGAGAAGAGTTTAAGAATAAGAGGGCTAAAACATCAGGGAATGAGTTTGGGCAGTAGAAGAGTAATGCCAACAAGTCATCCTTCCAACAGAAACAAAAGGGACCTACTCCATCATCTGCTAATGCACCTACACCAAAGAACAATGGTGAGTACAATAGTCAGAAATTTAGAGCTAAGCCTATCTATTCTCAGGGTAGTATGGCACAAGGGGGTAGCAAGCCTCTTGCATGTGCTAAGTGTGGTAGGAACCACTCAGGGATGTGTCGTGTTGGCTCCACTGGTTGTTTCAAGTGTGGTCAGAACGGTCATTTTATAGTGTGCAAAGAACATGCAAGGTAAAGGTAATGGGGGGAATAGAGCCCAATCTTCTTCAATTGTTCCACCAGACAGAGTCGCATCTAGAGGAGCTACTTCAGGGGCAGGCGGAAGAGGAAACCATCTGTATGCTATTACTAGTCTCCAAGAGCAAGAGGATTCTCTAGATGTTGTCACTGGTATGATCCAAGTCTTTAACTTTGATGTTTATGCTTTGCTAGATCCATGAGCGAGTTTATCCTTTGTAACTCTTTATGTTGCGATGAATTTTGATGTTATTCCTGAGCAACTTAGTGAGCCCTTAAGTGTTTCCACACCTGTTGGTGAATCTATTCTAGTAGAGAGAGTCTATCGTGATTGTACCATTTCCGTAAATCACAAGTGCACCATGGCTAATTTAGTTGAGTTAGACATGGTAGATTTTGAATGTCATTCTTGGTATGGACTGACTTCTTGCCTGTTATGCCCCAGTTGATTGTAGAACTCAAGTTATCAAGTTCCATTTTCGAAATAAGCCAGCCATAGAGTGGAAAAGTAGTTCAACAGTGCCTAATGGTCGTTTTATTTCATACTTTAAGGAAAGAAAGTTAGTTTCCAAGGGGTGTGTCTATCACTTAGTCCGAGTTAATGACTTTAGTGTTGAGATACCTCCTATTCAATTAGTTCCAATAGTAAAAGAGTTTCCAGAAGTCTTCCTAGATGATCTTCCCGGAGTCCCTCCTAAGAGAAAAATAGACTTCGGTATAGACCTTCTTCCAGATACTCGTCCTATATCTATTCTGCCATATATGATGGAACCAACGGAGTTAAAAGAGTTGAAGGAGCAGTTGAAAGATCTCCTAGAGAAGGGTTTTATTCAACCAAGTGTCTCACCTTGGGGCACTCCGGTCTTATTTGTGAGAAAGAAGGATGGTTCCCTTAGAATGTGTATAGATTACCGTCAGTTAAACAAGGTTACCATCAAGAATAAGTATCCTCTTCCAAGAATTGATGATCTCTTCGATCAACTTTAGGGTGCCACTTGTTTTTCCAAGATAGATCTCAGATCAGGTTACCATCAGTTGAGGGTAAGGAAATTTGATATTCCAAAGACAGCTTTCAGGACCCGTTATGGTCATTATGAGTTCCTAGTTATGTAGTTTGGTTCAAACAATGCGCCTGCAACGTTCATGGACCTTATGAACAGAGTATTCAAGCCTTATTTAGATAGGTTTATTATCGTGTTAATTGATGACATACTAATCTATTCGAGGAATGATGAAGATCATGCAAGCCTTCTCAGAATAGTTCTCCAAACTCTAAAGGATAGAGAGTTCTATGCCAAGTTCTCTAAGTGTAAGTTTTGGCTTGAGTCTGTGGCATTCTTATGCCACATTGTTTCCAGTGATGGAATTAGAGTTGACACTCAGAAAATAGAGGCAGTGCAGAATTGTCCTAGACCCACATCTCCAATTGATATTAGGAGTTTCTTGGGGTTGGCTGGATATTATATGAGGATCGTAAAGGGGTTCTCATCTATTCCATCCTCTTTGACCAAGCTAACTCAGAAGACAGTTCAGTTTCAATAGTCTGAAGCTTGGGAGAAAAGCTTTCAGGAATTGAAAAAGAGGTTTACTACTGCCCCAGTATTGACCTTGCCAGAAGGTACGCAAGGCTTTCTTGTATATTGTGATACGTCCTGAGTTGGTTTGGGTTGTTTGTTGAAGAAGAATGTAAAAGTTATAACTTATGCCTCCAGACAGTTGAAAGTTCATGAGAAGAATTACCCAAGCCATGACTTAGAGTTGGCTGCCGTAGTATTTTCTTTGAAAATATGATGTAATTATTTGTATGGGGTTCATGTAGATGTATTCACTTATCACAAGAGCCTTCATTATGTGTTTAGTCAGAAAGAGCTTAATCTCAGACAGATGAGGTGGCTAGAATTACTCAAGATTATGACATGAGTATTCAATATCACCCAGGTAGGGCTATTGTTGTTGTTTATGCGTTGAGTAGATTATCTATGGGTAGTACTTCCCATGTTGAGGAAGATTAGAAATAAATAGTAAAAGATGTGCATAGGCTTGCACGATTGGGAGTTCGCCTAATGGATTCCACAGAAGGAGAGGTAGTGGTGATAAAAGGGGCTGAATCATCATTAGTGTCAGAAGTGAAAGAAAAGCAAGACCAAGATCCTATTTTGCTTGAATTGAAGGCAAATATTCATAAGAAAAAAGTAATGACTTTTGAACAAGGAGGAGATGGCGTATTGAGGTATCAAAGTAGATTGTGTGTACCAAGGGTGATGAATTTCAAGAGAGGATCATGGAGGAAGATCATAGCTCCAAATATTCTATCCATCCAGGTTCCACAAGGATGTATCATGACTTGAGAGAAGTTTATTGGTGGAATAGTATAAAGAAGGGCATTGCAGAGTTTGTTGCTAAGTGCCCGAATTGTCGACAAGTTAAAGTAGAGCACCAAAGGCCCGGTGGTATGACTCAGAATATAGAACTTCCAGAATGGAAGTGGGAGATGATCAATATGGATTTCATTACAGGTTTACCACGGTCTCGCAGACAACATCACTCAATTTGGGTGATTGTAGATCGAATGACTAAATTAGCCCATTTCATGCCGATAAAGACTACCCATACAACAGAGGACTATGCCAAGTTGTATCTTCAAGAGGTAGTTAGACTTCATAGGGTGCCAGTTTCAATTATTTCAGACATAGGTATGCAATTTACTGCACAGTTTTGGAAGTCATTCCGGAAAGGCTTGGGTTCAAAGGTGAACTTAAGCACTGCTTTTCATCCTTAGATAGATGGTCAAGGATAGAGCACTATTCAGACCTTAGAGGATATGTTGAGGGCATGTGTGATTGATTTCAAAGGTAATTAGGATGCTCACTTAGCTCTCATTGAGTTTGCTTACAACAATAGTTACCACTCTAGTATCCAAATGACTCCTTATGAACCTATTTATGGGAGAAGATGCAGATCTCCTATTAGATGGTTTGAAGTTGGTGAAGCTGGTTGATAGGACCAGACTTAGTTCATCAAGCTATGGATAATGTGAAAGTTATTCAAAGAGAGATTGAAAACAGCCTAGAGTGGCTAGAAATCCCACACTGATGTTAGGAGAAGAGACCTAGAGTTTGAAGTAGATGATGGGGTATACTTGAAAGTTTCACCCATGAAGGGTGTTATGAGATTTGGTAAGAAGGGGAAGTTTAGTCCCCAGTATATTGGTCCTTACAGAATATCCAAGAGGATTGGTAATGTAGCTTATGAGTTAGAGCTACCGCAAGAGTTAGCAGTTGTCCATTCGGTATTTCATATTTCCATGTTGAAGAAGTGCATGGGAGACCCTTCACTTATCATACTTACTGAAGATATTGGTATCAAGGATATCTTATCTTATGAGGAGATCCCTGTTCATGTTTTAGACCGCCAAGTTTGCAAGTTGAGAACAAAAGAGGTAGCATCAGTCAAATGTCTGTGGAGAAATCAGTTTGTTGGGGAAGATACTTGGGAAGCTGAGGAGGATATGAAGAAGAGATACCCACATCTCTTCGAACCCGGAGAAGTTCCAAATTAAGGTACTAATCCTTTTCTTGGAATTTAATTATAAGTTGGCATGTTGTATTTGCATTTTGCTTGTTGGGTGTTTGAACTGAATGTTAGATGTTACGCCCTTAGTCTGCTAAGATTGATCTCATTTGAGGACGAATGTTCCTAAGGGGGAGATATTGTAACAACCCGCAACTAGAAAGAACTAGAATTAGAAAGAGTCATTTTTGGAAAGAATGAAAAAGCTGGAAATTTGACAAAATTAAGCTAAGTATGAGTTTTGGGTCAACTTCATATGACTATAACTCCTAGATCGGGATTATTTAGGTGTGCTTCAAGATACCGTAGGAAATATCTTTGAATTATCTTTCAAACGCCGCTGAGTTTGAGTGATTTCGAGTTTGTATGGGGAGATATGCCTATTTGATGTTGGGTTGTCTAGATAAGGAAAGTCAAAACCGGGTTTTAGAAGGGTATTATGGACTTTTCACTACCCAATTAAATTATTTCCTTTTTGGTAATTACTTAGGGGTCTAAACTGAATTTGTTCAATTTAAGCACTCAAGGATTTCACGGTAGGGTGTTTAGAGAAAGAACACAAGAGAAAATAGGAGAAAGAGCCAAAGTTCGTCGTTCTTGAGGTTTTTGTTTGTGGATTTCGCCAAGGGTTGATCCCTACGAGGTATGTGAGACTTTCACAGCATTGGGTTCGTTCACCCATGCGCCAATCATGTTTATTTCAGCAAAATTCATTCTAGAAAGTTGAAAGTTGATGAATCTTGAATGGTGTTCTTGAAATTGGCCTTCGTTCTTGAGTTAGGTTGAGTTTGAGGAGTTCCTTGAGGTTATAATGTTTTTTACTTGAGTTGTTTGAGTTAGATTCTTGTGTATACATACTGGGTATCTGAATCTAAAGAGAATTTGAAAAAAAAGAATCGAGTTTAGGCGAATTGGGGTCAGAAAATGAAGAAAGAACAAGTCCGGCAAATATGGGTACACGACGCAGACCTGTTCCTCAGAATTTACAAAATTTTCTCCGTGTCGCGGAGTGGTCACGGACCGTTCTGCCTCAATATTTATTTTGCGACCAAATAATTAAATGCATCTCCGTGTTGTGGACTTGCTTCCAGACAATGATTTCTTGATCTTTTGTCATGTTTAACTATCTGAAAATACTCCTAAATATCACGAGATCTTTCCTATCACAAATCACAATCCTTGAATCCATAATTCAATTCAAAGAAAGTTAAGAGTCAAGTCAAGAGAAGTTAAAGAGTCAAGTCAAGAGAAGTTCATAGAGTCTTCCAAAAGTCTTTTACAAAATGTTTTAACTTTGTTTTAAGACTTGAGTTTTGAGTTGAGTAAAGAGTAAAGTTTGAAATTCATTTCTTCAAAAGAGTATATTGGGACAATGTATTCCCAAAGAGTAAAATGTTTTCACATTTAAAGAAGAAAGGAAACCTTGATTTCCAAAAGAGCCTCTGAGCTAGTTTTCAGTTAAAGAGTAAATGCTTTCACGATTAAGCAAGAAAGGAAACTTTGATTTCCAAGAGGAGCCTTTAAGATAAGTTTTGAGCAATTATTTCAAACCACATAAAGAAGTATGTTTTTAAACATAAGACCTAGTATCATATTTTGGGAGTAGTATTGAGCACCGATATGGGGGAGAGTTTAGACAACTCCCAGCTCCCATAAACTATGTAGCCACCATAGGTAGAAAAGGGTCATACTTTTTAGATGATTCCTTAGTGCTTTTTAGTATAGACTAGTGGATCCACTTAGTAGTTAGGTTCTATACCCTTGGAAAGGTATAGGATGACCCTGGCAGCGTGAGGCAAAATGATGTATCATCACGATAACTCTTAAGTGATGGTTGTCGGTTAGAGAAACTCCCACAGAAGTATTTTGTATTCTTATATACACAGAAGTATGTTGTATTTTTATATACATCCAGAGTTTTATTGTATCTGCATACATACCGAGTTACTATTGTATTTCTAAATACACAGAGTTGTTATACATGTTTTAAAAGCTTTTCTTTATACTGAACTTATTTATACTACTTTATATTGAAATGAGTATAGTTAAGTTGAGTTAAGTTGAGCCAGGTATGTTCTTTCAGTTCCTAGATTATGCTTTGTTTTAGAATTCCTCTCGCATGCTCGTACATTCAATGTACTGATGCCATTTGGCCTGCATCATTTTCTGATGCATATACAAGTAACCAAGATTAGCATTCAGCGCATCGTTGATCTAGTTGAGCACTCAGAGTTTTGTGGTGAGCCTCCTTGCTTTCTGGAGGATCCTCTTTTATTGGTTTCAATATTATTAGTTCATTAGGATGCCGTGGGTCTTGTCCTGACGTCCATCTCATTTGTTTAGAGGCTTCATAGACAGTCAGATGTTAGTTCTTGAGTCTTTCTATTTCCTGTTTTGATGGTTGAGAGTTGAGGTGCCACTTTGGCGAGTGAATGTTATTTTAATACATTATAAGTATCTATTTGAGTTGTTCAGTTTACTTTTTAAAGTACTTTCTTCATGAGTTAAGTTTTTCGCTGAGTAAGTGAGCCAGGCAAAGGGTTCGCTTGGGGCCAACAATGGTTCTCGAGTGTCAGTCCTGCCAAGGGTGTAGGCTCGGGGAGTGACAGTTGCCTTGCCCTCCATACTTGACATACGAGACAACCCAACAACAAACAAACTTATCCTGCTCCTCATGTTAACAACCATCTCCGGAACATAACGGGAATGTTGGTGAACTTAAGGCTATACTCATGCACACTCATAGTTTCCTGCTTAATAGTAAGGAATTCTCTTACCTTTGCCTCTCTTAGCTCACGAGGAAAGAAACGCCCTATGAAGGCACTCTCGAACACAGCCCAGCTCACAATTGGCGCACCCTCAGCTCTACCCTTCTTCCAATGGTCAAACCAAATCCTAGCAACACTCTTCAGTTGGTATGCAGCTAGTTCCACTAGCTCCACATTAGAAACATGCATAACCTCAAATACTTTTTGTAGTTCCTCTACAAAGTTTTTCGGATCCTCAGTGACACTTGAACCAGTGAAGCTTAGAGGATTCATCCTTAAGAACTCATAGATCCTAGAAGTATCTGCCACTTCTTGTCGATTCTCTCTTTGTTGTCCAGCTTGGTTGGTCACAACTTGGCTCAACATTCGAATAGCTTCACAGAACTCTGCATTAGTGACCTCTCCTTGGGTTTGCACTTCTGGTGCATTAGGTACCCCTTGATCCTCAACATTCCTCCTAGTAGGACGACCTCTAACAGCTCTTCATGGAGGCATGATTAGAAAGATATACGCAAACACGAATTAGAGAGAAACTTTTATAGAGATGAACTCTATCGCACGAAATAAGTATGAATGAAGTAAGGTAGTTCTTAAAGTTGCAGCCTTCTAATTATGGATGTGGCGCACTTTATGAATATCATACTAATACAATTTACTAATAGTTATTTAGGATACCACGCCTGATACGAGATACTATTGGCTGGCTCGAGTACCCATCGGATATAAGATATTAATGGGTTGCTCGGATACCACGCCTGGTACATGCTTGACTCTTTCCTTGCATATTTTTCCATGAGTGAATCATATTTACTTCTTATATTGTGGTTGTCACATTATTGGTCCATGAGTAGCTGAAATTTGTGTTTAAATATTGTGATGATTTTCGTGTAGAACGAAACTGCATGTTAAACATTGTAAATGACATATTAGGAATCTTTGAGGGTCCGCGTACTTGAAAGGTGTGATGAATTAAGTATGGCTTGTTTTATGTTGTGGGGGTTGTGGACCTATCCCGTGGATTGTGGAATTAAAGTTATATGGTAAGAGTCATTGTAGTTGGTTCACTAAGTTGGTCAAGGGCCAAGATATTGGCATGGGAGCTTAAGGGAGAGTATTAGTTGATAGAGTCAGTAGTGGTTTAGGAAGAGGGAATGAAAATAATAGAGAAATTCTGGTGTTGGTGAGATGGATAATTCCATAAAGTCTTTATGTGATAGAAGGGTTAAGCTATGATGGGTTTGGGGGGTGGAGTGGCCTGGTTGGTTG
The DNA here is from genome assembly GCA_036250505.1 of Solanum acaule. Classification (NCBI taxonomy): domain Eukaryota; kingdom Viridiplantae; phylum Streptophyta; class Magnoliopsida; order Solanales; family Solanaceae; genus Solanum; species Solanum acaule. The sequence goes on along the minus strand of JAJOOR010085566.1, from coordinate 2,985 downwards.
AGTTGGTAACAGAATGAGATACGGTGAATTGAGATAGAGTGTATGAGTTCAAGGCTAGTATTACTTGGTAGTAAATGTGGTGGTTGAAGGATCAACGTCCTAATTATATCCCAAGTTTCATGTTTGTTTGATTATATATGTATTATTATGTGGTGGATTCTAGTCGATCAGTGATATCTACTAGTACATATTGTTTGTACTGATACTAGTCTTGATATGCCACTTGGTATAGTCTGATTACATGATCAATGATGTTCTTAGGCGGAGACGAATATGATCTCCGACAACTTCTATCTCTCTTTCCTTATGGTGAGAGTTGTGTATTTTGGACCTTGTAATCTCGTAGAAGATCTTATATCTGTTTAGGATAGTTCATTGGGAGGGTTCAATATATTTCTTTACAAATATACCTTATGTGATAAATTTGGAGTATTTATATATATATATATAAATATGGTGCCTAGTTTAATTATGATTCATTTTCGCATTGCATGATTTAAAATGGGAGTAAAGATTTTTCTACTTAGGTGTTAGAGTAGGTGTTCGCATGGCCCAGTGAATTAAATCGTCAGGCTGGATTTTATTAATAATTTTTTTTTTAACAAAACAAGTCAAGGCCCAATATGGGCCCAAAACGGAAAGAAAGCAGAAACAAGAAAAAAGGAATTAGGACAAGATTGGATCATATGGGTCTATCTATATATTCTCTGTATCTGGTAAGGGTTTCAAAAGGAAACCTCTTGTTCTCCGCCGCAGCATCCAGTGTTCTTCTAAGATGGTAAAACAGATGAGGTTCCTAAACGGTGTATGATTTTCCTTTTTCTCTAGGTGATCAACACTCGAGGTCCTATGTGTTGTGTATCGTAGGCAATCAACTTTTAGAAGTAAGACTCCTAACTTTGTATCCTTTTTGTTATAAATCTCTGTGTTCTTATAAGAGGATAAATGTAGCTTCATGTTCCTTTTGTGAAGATGTGTTATTAAATTTGTCTACTCAATGAATATTGTGATTAAGCGAAGATTTATATGTGATCTCTAAGACTTTGTAATTTCTTTGATGCAGCCAGAAACTCAATTGGATGATTTATCCTAATTGATTATGTAGATTCAATTGAACAAGTTCAACTTTTTCACAACTGATTTAAGTACTTTCAAACACATGAAATTGCCATCAAGTTAAGTGCACATGGATCACGATAATTCTCAAAAGAGGTAAGTCACATGTTTATTTAATTATATTTCAAATTATTCACATAATTTTCAGAATTTCTTGATTCGTTTAAATTTTTTGGAGACTCAATTATATCGATCCATATAACTAAAGAATATATGAAGGAACTTGACAAGTAAAAAATAATTAAAAAATAAATATTAAATATGAAAGTGATAAAATTAAAAAGATAGTATTGAATATTAAACAACACAGAAAAAATTAGATTGTAGAAGGGGAAAAGTATTCAAAATTGTGTTTAAATTATGATTAGGGTTTCAACAATTTGGATAACTTTAAACACTTAAATTATGAAATATAGTCTGACCTTTCAATGAGAAACACTCTCTATAACAACATATTACTTTAATTACGAAGTTTTATTTGGAATCGATATTTTCTGGTCTTAAATTGAAAATTATATTCGACTAAATGTGATATTTACAAAATTACTGGTTCATTTGGACTTTGAAACTAGGCCTCCGAAGTATTATAGCAGCCTATCTAGACAGTACAATGTATAATTTGTCAAAGCAACATAGTTATTCAACTTTGCCAAATATACGTTCATTATAGTATGATTTTGAGATATATATAGTTGTTGGGTATTTTTATCTTAAATAAAATCCACTCCTAATTATGCATAGAGACAATATTTTTAACATTATTATTTTTGTATATCATCAACTAATAAAAATCCAAGAAATCTGTTTATAATATATAGTCTCATAGTTGCCGTCATTGGCAACTTAAGAAGATTTATAAAAGTATTCAAGATATTCGTTTGTGTAATATAATTTTTATATTCATCCGATCATCCTTTATAGCCAAATTTTTATAAGATGAATGTATCGACAACCTTTTAATATGTTGATAAATTTTATTTAAACACTAGAGTTATAGATAATCCCGATTAAGCAGCTTAACAAAAACTTCTTACTCAAACTTTTGAAAAGCTTCGGCTCATATTCTCAAACTCTCATTATGTTGATTAGTTAGCCAAACACAGTATGTCACACATCAATCTAAATTGGAGCATGAATTGGATAATATTAAAATACAGGTATGATGGCAATACGATAGAACATCATTGCAGGTATTATTCAGGAACATTTAATAATATATAAATAAAATGGGAAATAAATAGAAAAGAATTATATACATATAAGTGTTTATTATCATTTGAACCATATATTGTATATAACAAATTCATTATAAGAACAGATAATACACAAGTAAAATGGTGGCTAACAAGAAAAATACAAGATTCGATAACAACAAAAGAAATAAGGAGATTGATATTAAATATATTAAATTTTACATTTACAATTGAAGTAATAAAAATTGATAAGAATGTTATTGCAGATTACATATCAAGACAAAGCTACTCAGACTGAAAAAGAAAATACGGTTGAAAATATACTCAAAGCCATTACTACACTTTGTATAAAAGTGGACAGTATGGACAACGAGATACAAAAGCTAAAGACTAATGAAGATAATCTAAAGTCTAAAGCTAGTCAGCAGCATGACTATAAAAATGCGGAGCTACGTTGACCGCAAGACGGAAAAAACCCAGAGCTAAAAGGAGACGATGGGAAACTCCTTAAAACCCATAACATTTGTTTAAATACAACTGCAGGTACAAGCAAACAAGTTAGTGAAAAACAAAAGAATTCAAACTTAAACCAGCTATTCGAAAAACCATTCACCCCGAGGCTAACACCAAAAAACATATTAACTATAGAACCACAAACTTCTACATATGCGGATAG